>PVKC010000720.1:0-60497 GCA_004027635.1 Crocidura indochinensis
AAGTCGCTCCTGGCAGGCACGGGGGACCATATGGGGAACCGGGGGATCGAACCGCGGTCCGTCCTAGGTTAGCGCAGGCACCTTATCTCCAGTGCCACCGCCCGGCCCCGAAATTCTTAGTGCATTAAACTTTTTCATTTTACATTATTCTGTGAGGATAGACTCCCCAAAGTAAAATTTCTGAAAAAATGTTGTAAATATTTTAAAGATAATACTTTACTACAGAGTTCTGTATGCCAGAACTTGTAATAAGTACATAATATTTATTACCCTAATTTAACTCTTCTTCTGAATTTCATCACCAAATTACATTTAGGAAGAAAAAGATGTTCTTTATAATAACATCTTGTTTATAACGTATTAGCCCCTGCTTGGAAGTGATTTTTATGGTTGGCATGAAGTCCTCACCCTAATGGTGTAAAAAATGAATGTGAAATTTTAAAAATAGAGTAATATTGCTCGAAAAGTGTTTGTAATTCCATTTGGTGAACCCAAACATGCTTTTATATACTTGAACTTATTGTTTTAAATGAATTTATGCATGGATTATTACCTCTCATACAATGGTATGCTGCTCTTATATAGATTCTCATAAGAATGCTCAGGTCATCTGTGTCTGATATGAACTTCCTCCAGTCACTTCATGAAATATCACACACTAATGCCAGCATGAGCCAAACTGTTGGGGGGAGGAAGTAGAGTAATAGTACATACAGTTGATGGGTCATTTGCCTTGCATGCAGCTTACCCAGATGAAATTTTCAGCACCTCCTATGGTCCCCCAAGCACTATCAGAAGTGACTCCTAAGGACAAGTACAGTGTTAGGGTTCGAGTTGATACTCAATTTGGTGCTGAGAATCAAAGACCATCTCCAATAATGCAAGGTGAAAAAGAAAGTTTATTTGGCTAGTCGAGGTCCAAGTCTCATCCAACCAAGGAGGGTCTTGACAAGGACCACAAGTTAAATCTTTGAGCAGTTTATATAGGACTTTACAGGCTTCAACAACTCAAGGATTTCATTGGTTAATACTACAATGTAAGCATTTCATCCACTTGAACAGATATTACATCTTGCTTAGAGTTGATGTCCCAACTTATTGCTGACTCAACTTTGTGTCAGGGGGTCCTTATCTGGTGGAACATTCTGACTCACCTAGTTCCTCTATTTCAGTAGAAAGGGAGCATCTTGCAATGTAGAAGGTACATTTTGAGGTTTTATTTTTGGGCTAACACCCTCTACCTTTGGGGAAGTTATAGGGTGAAAAAAATACTTTACAGTGGCTTAACTGAGGGCCTTGGACCATCTTGTTCCTAGGAATTGGGAACTTTGTTCTTACACCAAGAATAAGTACCGAACACTATGGGATGTGACCCCAAAACAAAAAAACAAAACAAATCAAAAATATCTTTGGGGAAGAGGTGTTGTGGATAATCTTCAGAACTGCACAACTTATTTAAAATTTTCTCAACTTACTTTGTGTTTTCAATCATTCTACTTAAGCACTGTGTTTAAAAATTTATTTATGGTTGAGTTTCAGTCAAACAATGTATATTTCTGGGCCCGGGAGATAGCATGGAGGTAAGACGTTTGTCTTTCATGCAAAAGGTCATTGGTTCTAATCCCGGTGCCCCATATGGTCCCCCGTGCCTGCCAGGAGCAATTTCTGAGCATGGAGCCAGGAGTAACCCCTGAGCACTGCCGGGAGTGACCCAAAAAACCAAAAAAAAAAAAAACCCCAAAAAACAACATAATGTATATTTCCTTTCACATTTCCATCACCAATATCCCTCCTCTCTTCCCCTGTCTGATTGCCAGACAGTTCACTTTGGCCTAAAAACAGGGAGACCTTACCCATGAAGTATCCTGGTATAAGATCAACTCCAGGCTCCAAGCATATTAAGTTGTCTAACTCCCAAGTCTTTCTCTGTGGTCCCAGTAAAAGACCTTCACAAGCATGGTTGTTGTTGTCAGGTTTCTGTAGTTAGAGATATTGGTTTCTGTGAAGATCCTATGTCGAAATCAGGATGATGCAAAATGTCTTCTGTTTTCATCTCACCAGAGAACCCTGCCCTGAAAGCAGATTGTTATTGTTACCAAGTCATCAGGGTGTCATATGAGCCCAATCTGGAGTAAGTTGATGCAAGGACAGCAATAGGGCCTTCCCTGGTATAAGTCCGTTTCCTGGTGCTGATGTAAAAAACCATGCTGTTTCCATAGATGGGCTTCAAGGCTCAGGGGTGAATCATCAATGTCTGATCTTCTGAAGCCTAAGAAAAGTCACTAAGGCAAGTGTTTAAGGTTTAAGTCCCCACTGCAATATAAAATATGCATATTTTATAACACATATAAAATATGTGTTCCAATCTCTATTAGATAAGAAATTGTTTGCACACAAAAGATTTCCCCCATTTTAACGTGTCTTTAAAAAGGAACAATGCCACATGGTAAATTTATCTACTAGAATTCCTTATTAAAAAGATTCAAACAGGGGCCCGGGAGATAGCATGGAGGTAAGGTGTTTACCTTTCATGCAAAAGGTCATCGGTTCGAATCCCGGTGCCCCATATGGTCCCCTGTGCCTGCCAGGAGCAATTTCTGAGCATGGAGCCAGGAGTAACCCCTGAGCACTGCCGGGTGTGACCCAAAAAACAAAAAACAAAAAAAAGATTCAAGCAAATGGAGGAAATTGCTTCTACATAAAAAGATAAATAATAAGGTAAACATATCTAAAGAAATATTTAAAGGAGATACACATGTCCCCTTTAAGTCTTTTAAATAGTTGGATGGGGGATAAAATCCAGAGCATAGCTTCAGCCTATAGAGTATTATAGAGTCTTGTAGAGCATAAAAATTGGCTCCCAGCAGTCATTTATGAGGAATGTCCTTGAGCTGGGAGCTTCTTAGAGACTGAATCTGGTAGCAAGCAACAGTCATAGCAAAGAGAAATGGGGAAAGGGGCCATTGAGAGTGAATCACAGCAGCAACATTGGCAGCTTCTTCTCAAACTGAAAAATCTATTTTTTCACTTTGGGAGCTGGTTGACAGCTGGCTGGGGTGGGATGAATGTTCTGTTTCCTGAGAGTTAAGAACTAAGTATAAAAAGGGAAATAACAGATGGGGGTGAGAGAATAAAGAGCTAGAAAATAATTTGTAAGCAAAGGGGGGGCAGAAGGAGGGTTATACATAATAGGAGGAAGAACAATTTACAGCATAGACAGACATCACAGATATTACAGACATTGAGATGGCCAACACATATACTCAGGTACACATATAGACAGACACTGAGGATTGATCCATGGGTTACAGTGAAATAGAACAGAATGCTTAAAAATATAAAGTCAACAAATTGAATATAAAAGTTTTCCATTTTCTAGGTGAGATGAGGGTAAACTTTACTAAAGACAGGTATCATGGGTTAGATTGTGTATAGAACATTCTTAAAAACAATCTTAATTTTCAAGTTTAGATATGGTAATGAACACTGTAAGAGGAGTCTATACCATGAAGTATTGTCTAGACTCTAGAGCAGGGTCCTCAAACTTTTTAAACAGGGGCCCATTTCACTGTCCCTCAGACCATTGGAGGGCCAAACTATAGTAAAAACAAAAATTACGAACAAATTCCTATGCACACTGCATACATCTTATTTTGATGTGAAGAAACAAAACGGGAACAAATACAATATGTGGCCCGTGGGCCTTAGTTTGAGGACCACTGCTCTAGAGGGTCTTGAGCATCCTGTTTCCTTTCCTAAAAGCAATCTAAAATCATGAGCATTATGGTATAATGGTAAACTATCTACCATTGAAAACAGATTAGAAGAACATATTCAATGAATGAGCTCTGTAACAGGAGTTCATGGCATACAGTTGCATATTCCATTGGTATTGTGGACATAAATGTGAGATTATATTAGTAGGCATATTCAAGTGAAAATGAATAGATTAGAATTTTTGTCGTGACATTATCATAATGAGCCCTGTCTTCAGAGTCTAATATAGTATAGCATTGAAATGTGGAACTGGGTAGACCAACCTATATATCCAAGCACCACTGAAGACAAAAAGATCAAAGAGTTATTATAGAAATAGTAAAATTAAAGCATTAAAACTTCTTGGGGTCAGAGTGATATCAAGTGGTAAGGCATTTGCCTTACACATGACCAATACTGGATGGACCCTGATTTGAATCCTGGAATCCCATATAGTCCCCTGAGCCTGCCAGGAGTGATTTCTGAATGCAGAACCAGGAATAACCCCTGAGTGCAACTGGGTGTGACCCAAAAACAAAAAAAATACCCAAAACTTATAGTTAACACTATAGTGGGAGTCCATGGTTTCCAAATGCATTCTGCACCCATTTCTATGAATAAATGCATTAGAACATTTTTATAGACATCTATAAAGAGCAGTTGATTGGTCACGTGCTCAATCTAAACAGCTGTATCCATTCTTGATGGGAGAGAGTAATCCATTGACATTTTAGGAAACTATTGACAGAAAGAGCTATTGTGCCATTATATTTTCTGTTACAATTGGTGATTTGGTTTGTATAATTTCTCTTTGAGTAGCTCAAGTAGGGTTAGTTTGGTTAACACAAATATTGTGAGTTTTTGTCTGAAAATGTTTTTAACCTTCCCTCCCATGTAAATGAGATTTTTACTGGGTAGTGGACTCTAGGTTGATTTTTGTTTTGTTTTTGTTTTTTGGGGGGAGTTTTCTTTGTGGGCTCATAACCAGTGGCATAAACCAGGGTTTACTCCTAGCTCTGTGCTCAGAAATCTCTCCTGGCTGGCTCAGAGGGGACTATTTTGAATGTTGAGGGTTGAACCGGGTCCATCCTGGATCAGCCACACACAAGATAAATGCCCACCCACTGTGCTACCAATCTGGCCCCTATCTAGGTTGAAAGTTTCATTCAGTAGTTTGAATATGTCATTCCACTCTTTTCTTGTCTGGATTGTCAAATGGAAGATCCGGTTGTATTCTTTTGCTGTTTCCTTTATACTTGAGGGTTTTTAATTCCTTACTGTTTTAAAGAATCCATCTCTCTGTTTTTTGTTGTTGTTGTTGTTTTGTTTTGTTTTGTTTGCCATTTGGATTGCTAAATGTCTTGGTGTTGTTCTGTTATGATCTATTTTGTTTGGTACTCTTTTTGCCTCTTGGATTTGTAGAGAAACCTCTTTACCAAGGGCGGGAAGTTCTCTGTTCTTATTTCCCTCACTACTTGTTCTTCCCCTTTCCCATTTTATTCCCCTTCTGAAATTCCTAAGCACCTTACAATTAATATTTCTCTTTGTCATTGTTAATATTTCTTAAATCGCTGAACTAAGCCAAAAGTATAAAATGTTCTCAGAAATTAAACACAGTATGCTTTTCTGAGTCAGAAACAAACTTCTGGTCTGTTTTTCTGCAGATTTCACGGCCCTCCTAGTGGACATCATTGGAAATTCTACCAGCTATCTCACAGAGATTTTTAAGTCAACCTCTATCCTTTCAGGTATATTTGTCCATCTTGAGAATGCTTGGAAAATTTGACATTTATGATAAAATATATTCAACATAAAAGACTCCCAAGTTTTTCCTAAGGCAAGAGTACCATGAATATTCACATAATTTATTTTAGAGTAGCAATGCTATCTAGTGTCATCCACCAGTAATATGAGAACTACATCTTTAATTAGTTCTTTCTGATAAGCAAAAATACAGAGAAAGAATAAAGGCTACAGATGGAGAAATCCAGACAGATTGAAGAAAACCATTTCTGTTAGATTCAGTGAAGTTGAATATTTTACTCAATATTGATGCAGAATTCATATTAAGATTGATAAGGAATGTAAGGCCATTCTGACATACAATTGGAAAGCTAATCCCTGTTGCTGGGCTGATAGATCTAAGGGCTGGAATGCATGTTTTGCAAGCAGCAGTTCCAGATCTGAGCCCTGGAACCACACCATGGTTCCCTGAGTACTGCCAGGAGAAGGTGTCGCCCCAAAAGAAAAGAGAGAAAAGAAACAAAAGCCTTGTTTATGTAACCTCAAGCAACTCACATTCTTCTTTGAAAAAGTAATGAGAATGTAATTCTGAATCCAGTTTGATTTACAGATAAATATATCTATGAATCTACAATCTTTTGCCAGTCAATTTTAGGAATGTGTTCTAAAAAAATTGACCTTAAAGATATTTCTATGTGTGGACTATAATACAATTATACAAATCTAGATAGTATAACCTACTATTTGCATATATACTCTATGATATGCACTATAAGGATGACCACTATAGTAGTTCATCTTTGCTTAAAACCTGATTAAGTAAAGCCTTGCTATAGTGAGTAGTTGTACAGTTAGAATTATCAGAAAGATGATGAGCTACATTATGAAGCAGCTACTTTGTTAAGGGTGGGAAGGAAGGTAGTGCAGGGAGGAGAAATTGTAATAACTAGTGTCTCAGAGACTCTTCTAAGGACTCTCTATGATTCCCAAATAGAGTGTGACCTTATAGGTTAGCTATTTTACTTTATGGGTAAGGTTACGGTGGCATGCTGAGATTAAGTCTCTTACCTGCATTCAATCATTCTAGGCTAGTTTGAAATTATATAAAACAGTAACACCTAAAGACTATGCCACTGTTGCATGTTGACTAAGACTAAATATCTTACTCAAGGTCAATCATTCTTGCCTAGTATAAAAATATATTAAATAGTAAAAACATATCATTATAGTACAACAATAGCATTGATAATAATTATGATAATGGGTTGAGAACTCATTATTTAGTCAAGGCCTGTATTTAGTGCTTCACAGATATTGTTTCATTGGATTGTCATAATCATCTTTCCATAATCTTGCCATGGCAATGGTCATATAGTCATATAGCTGCCTGGGGATAGTTCTATAAGACACAGCAGTGTCTAGGGCAATTTGATATACTTTTGATAAAGTCACAGAACCTTTACACTACAAAGGAGACAAAGACAGTATCTTCACATATGTCAAGTCATGTTTTACCACCAATGGAAATTTGCTATCAGTGTCACATAAAACTCCCTTTACTACAACGATTTGGGGATTTGGAAAGATGCAAAAAGAAACTATTGGATTTAACTTAACCATTTTGAAGATATCTAGCCTGAATCCTAGTGAGTTCAAGCAGTAACTAATGTCCACAAAGCTAGACATGGCAGAGCTAATGTAACTCAGAACTACTCCTAAGGCCCGTGCCCTTAATCACTACTGTATTTCACACTGCACTCCTCCAAAGCAAATAAAATAGAAACTGAGCATTGTCCTGAAAGTAGGTAGTTAGTCTGATTGTCCTATAGCAACCTGAGCTAGTAGTTTGCAGCCTAAGTTTTATTTCTGCAAAATCAACTCAACTCTTATGCTATATTTTGTATTCTGTTTGTCTTCCAGTAAGCCAAATGGATGAATCTGACTGCATCTTCATCTGTGTGATGACAGGAAAGGCAGGTGATCCCTCAGCCATTCTTTGACAAGCTTTAAGATGAGAATTAAACACAAGAGTAGGTGAGCCCAGGACTTGATTCTGTGGGCATGATTTTTTTTCAGGAAGGAATATTTCTGATTTCTGGAAAATGGCAGAGAAATCTCCAGTTATTAATTACACATTTACCAGCAGCATGTCTGGTATTCTGGGTGAGTGCAACATTTTTAAACATTTCAGTAGTCTTCAGACAAAGAATTACCTAGCAAGTTTGTCATACTATGTTAAAATAAAAAAAATTTGTACCCATTTATCAAATTTTTAATTGCTGAGTTTTCCAAGAAAAAAAATAAAGGATCATGTAGTTGTGTGTTTTTCCTATCTCCCATGGCAACAGGCAGCTGGAATTAAGTAATTTCTACCTGCATTTTTCCTGCTAGACATTGCTCTCTTGTTTCAAATAACCCTTTCTATCCCTCGTGGCTTGCATTCTTGCCTCTTGCAATAAATAACTGGCTTGTGTTGGGATTTGAATTCCCATTGTCATCACTCCTCTGACTCTGCATATGCATGCATATATATTTAACAGAAATAAATGGGCAATTGTTGGAATATCATTATCTATCTTTTAAACCTTCATGAAGAGGGAGAGAGTAAGCTAACATTTTGGGCCTTTTTTCCCTCATTTCTTTATGATCAGTTATAGGCGTCCTCTTAACTGAATCTCCTTGCTATTACACTGGGAGCTGATCTTTGGAGCAGTTTCTGCCTGATGACCCCAACCACCTACCTCACAGTTTCACTTCTGGTTCCTAAACACACTAGCAGGCCTCATGTTGTAAATCTAACCAATCCTGTTCCAGAGACCAGTGCCAGAGCCACAGGCTTGATGAGAGCTGCCAAGTGGGTCAAGAATGCTTATGGGATCTAGGCTCTGTGAAGGAAATATGACAAATGCCTGATGCATTTAGTTCTGACAGCTCTGGACTCTGTTCACAGTGATTCTTCCAGGAGTATTTTCAGAGACTGATATTTTACCTTAGCATGCAGTTCAAGAATATTAGGAACCATGAAGTTTTGTTCTAAGTAATGCCTGACTCTCCGGACTCTGTGTGTTGGCTGGCGATAACTTTTCCGTAGCTTGACAGCTCTTTGTGCTCAAAGAATCAAGTCTGAAAGCTGCTTTTGTGCGTTTTTCAAAATGTGCAGCTCCCGAGGGAACGGATAGCTCTTTGAAAGTCACTCCCCAAAGCAAAGACACACTACCAAGAACCAAAGTCCCACATGGAATCCAGAGCCCCAGAACATCTACCACCGTTCCCTGGATGGAGACAGCTACTCCTTCAGAAGGAGAGTGGACACTGCACACTGACCCTGCACACCTTCCCTGGACCACTACAATGTCCAGTAGCACCTCCCTCTGGCAACCAGCCTCAAGTAAGAAATTTTTTCAATCTTTCTTCTCCATCCCTGTTAATTCTCTTCCTCTAGGTTCCCATGCATAATAGACCGTGTGAACCAATATAGAGTTCATACAGACAAGCACAGATGGCAAATGACAGTAGCATAAGGTGTTCTACCTTTTAATTTTGTATTTTTTTAAATATTGAAAGTTTAAGACTCACAAGAAGACAAAAAATAAGTTTCTTGAACCCCTTCACTCAGGACCCCTTCATCATTATCAGTTTAATATTTCCCCATTTTTGAGGTACTATGATTTACAATACCATTGATGATAGTTTCAGGCATACATAATTCCAATACTAAAAGCTCCAACCAGATTGCCCACTTCCCTCCACCGATGTCCTTCGGACCCTTCCTTCCCCCTTACTCTCAGTAAGATCAGCTTTGTAGACCAACTCAGCATAAATTCAAAGGGCCTTTTGCCCTTTGTGCCTTTATATCTGTGCATCTTTATATCACACATGAGAGAAACAATTCTGCATCTGTTCCTCTCCTACCAACTGACTTAACTCAGCATGATACCCACCAGTTCTATTCACATAATCATCAAATTTCATCTTGTAACCACATTAGCATTCCATTATAAATGTGCAGCAAATTTCTTTTTACCCATTATCTATTCTTGGGCACATGGAATATTTCCAGATCTTGGTTATTGTAATAGTTATGCGATAAATATAGAGGCACAAACATCTTTTCAAAGTAGTTTTCTTGGGCTCTTGGAATAGATGCCAAAATAGTGTTTTCGGACCCTTTGTATTGATGAATCATATAGAAGTTCAATTCTTAGGTGTTTTTTTTAAAGAAATGTCTATTTTATTTTATAAAGAAGTTAAACAAGTGATGTTTCCCTCATCAGTAGAGAAGAATTTCTTTTATAAAATTTTATTAAGGCATTGTGATTTGTAAAGTTATTCATCATTGAGTTTCATACATATGATGTTTCAGCACCAACTTCATACCATGTTCTTTTCATCAGTGTCTCCTTTCCTGCCACCACCCAGTCTACCTCCTTGACAGGCACATATTTAAGTTTGATTGCTGTAGTTTGGATCTCATGCTTTCATCATTGTTGGCTCTGTGGCTGATATATATATAGATAGATATAGATATAGATATCCCACACCTATATATAGCAGATGTGCCTGAGGCTTCTGATCTCTGCCTCTGTTACCTCTGTTACCTCTGATCCTTCTTTTCTTCCCTTTTGATTTGTTTCATTTCCTGCTCTTATTTCTATAATATAGGGTCAAGTGTAATATAAGTATTCTCCTTTAATATCTTCCTTCTCCAGAAATGTTCCATTTTACCCACATATATACCAGAACTGACTATTTTTATTCTTTTTATATGCACACTAATCTATTGTTTTTATTTGTATCTACCTTGAAATAATTATTTTATATACTCTGGGTCATTTGTATGTCTTCTGTGAAGAAGTATCTGTTCATCTCTTCCTGCTTTTTATGAAATTGCTTGGTTTTTGTTCCCGAGTTTTATAAATGCTTTACATATTAAACTACTTAAAGTAGTTATATGTATTCATGAACTACTTACTACATACATACATTTATTCTTTGTCAGGTAAGTTGGAGAAATATTTTCTCCCAGTCTGTAGGGTGTCTTTTTATTCTAGTTATCACTTCTTTCATGGCACTTGAACTCCTTAATTCAATATAGTCCTATGTGTTTATTTTTGCCTCTTTTTACTTGACCAATGGCATTAAGTTACTGAAAATGCCTCTAGATTTAGTGTCATGGATGATTACCCTTATATATTCTCAATATAATTTTCCACAATATTATCTTAAGGAACTAAAATATATTGTTGCATACAAATTGTATTTTGGAAAAGCATCTCCTTAACTCTATATAAATAGATGAAATAAAGGCAGTATTTTATGGCACAGTTAAGTTAATTTGTATCTCATGGGCCTCTGAGAGATAGCACAGTGGATAGGGCATTTGCCTTGCACACAGCCAACTTGAGTTCAATCCCCAGCATCCATAGGGTCCATCAAACCTGCCAGGAATGATTTCTGTGCATAGAACCAGAGTGCCACTGGGTGGTGGCCCAAAGACAAAAACAAACAAACAAACAAAAACAAAAAAATGGTATCTCCTTGAGATAAGAAAATAGTAATACATTATTAATAGTAGCTTGGTGGCATACTGAGAGGTTTCTCCTTTCCCACTATTTTGTGGTCCCCATCAATAATATTGTCAGCAACAATGCAGAAGATATGATTATTCTGTTTAGAAGTTATATATAGATGATTTGGGGGGAGTTAACTAGGATGCATGCAGAGGACTTTGAGTTAAATCCCCAATACAAAGGAACATCACAAACACTTCTGGATGCGACTGGTGATTCTGAGAATAACTGGCCCAAACACCTCTTTATCACTAAGTCATAACACTGACTCATCTAGCCTTGTTGGCCAAGTATTGTCAAGGCAGGTTTTTTTGCATCTGTGTCAAAGTTGGCAAGCATATATACTTCACAATCACTTGCACTACCATAAAAGGTAACTAGACTTCCACATGTGACACACATAATTTGGTAAGGGCTTCCGTAATAATTTGGAAGTAACTGCTTATGTTTCAAACTATCCTTGAGAAAAAAACTTGAGAACTTTCCTGGGAATCTTCCTGAGAACTTTTATGTTGGCATCTCCTGCAGAGGCTGATGGTACCACCAACACAGGTGGCCTTCCTGAATATCCTGCTGTGACAGCAGCCATTCCTGGCAGCCCATCCCAGACCAGACCAGCTGTAGGTAAGTTAGAGAGTGTTCATTCTCACCTCCCTGTTGGTGCAACTAAACTTCATGTTTTCTGTCTTTAAAACCTTCTTTAAAGCTTGTAACATAAAACCACAGACATAAATGCAATTATAACCTGCTGATAATTCCATGACAATCTTTCTTATTCCTCTTCTTTATCTTTTGCCTTTCCCTTTGGATAAATAACTGAATGAGCAAAGCTCCCGTCATCTCTCTATTATGAGCTCTCTAACCAATGTCCTGTTTTTCCTTCACTGACTATTAAATGTAGGCAAACACTAAAAGTAGATATATTTCAATAGTTCAACTTCCTTTTGTGACACAGTACTAATATTATTCCACTCTTTGCATTGCAAATGACATTTATCACACATTAATTACATATTGTATTGTATATATGCAATAAAAGATGGAAAGCCTGAGCTCTAAAAGGCAAGAGAAGTGTTGACAAGTGTGATTTTAACTGTATTGCATACATGTATTTATGTGTGAATAATAAATGCAGAAAGTGAAATAAAATGCAAAGTAAAAGAGTTTTTATGTTTTCTCTCTTGTTTGGGGGCCACACACTGCAATACTCACTATACTCAGGAATCACTCCTGGCTGTGCTCAGGGAACCATGCAGCATGCTGGTGATCAAACCAGGGTCAGCTGCATGCAAGGCAAGAGCCTTGCCTGCTATCCTATTTCTCCAAACTAAAATAAAAGTTTATTTGTTTCAAAAATCACTTCCTTTGATTCCTGCAGCTAGAGGCCACAACCGTGCTCAGATCTGTGGCTAGCGCCACTTTTCATGGACTTGATCTTCCTTCACTCTGGTCTATGTTCTCCTGATGGATAGGTATTGTTATTCTGTGATTCTTGTGAGATATTCATAAAAATAAACACTGGGCACATTCAGAAGACATTGAGTGAAAGCTCAGAGTGAGACCTTAGGGAGCATGAATGCAAATACCACAACTTTGTGTGCGACTTCTCCAGTCATCGAAACAACAATGAAAAAAAAACAAACAAAGCAAAAAGGGAAGAATTTAATTAAATAACAACATCAGATGAAGAGGCTGGATTGATAGATTGTCAGCCTGCATGGTATCAGGCAAACTAACCAATGACCCAGGCTCACTTCTTTCTTTTTTCATCTCAGGAACTTTAACTGCCAGCACTCAGACACCAAGTCCAACCAAGGCACCAGCCCCCAAATCTCCACAGACAGGTAAGATGGAGCCTCGGAAAGAGAATCTCAATGCCACAGACAGAAAGCATAGTTTGTGGACAGGAATCCACAAAGAATGGATGGAGGAGTAAACAGAATAAGATGATTCTGGTATGCTACTGAATCAATCAGGAAAAAGGGAGGAGAGAGCTATCAACTACCTTGCCCTGTGATTGTCATTAAATTCCCTCTCTCTTGGCTAGTTTCAACATAGATCTCTAGTTTCAACATAGATCTCAAGAACTTCTCATTTTTTTTGTCTTATACTTGTCTAGGAATGTCCACAAGCTGTACCATTTTGATCTTTATGTGTAAATTCTTGTCCCTGGTAGGTTATCTTCCTGCCGCTTGGCCCTTTACTCCTGGAAAAGAGGCAGCCCTGACCCCAGTACCCCACCAAGTTTCACGTAGGTACCAATGCCTGTCACTACTATTACTGTTTGTTTTAAATTATGTGACATAAAAAGAGGATTCCTAGGTAAATTTAGATTCATACTTCTGAACTCAAAGCCTAGCTCTATTATTTACCAGTGAAGTGGTCTGTAGTATTTAATATCTAGAATTCAGTTTCTTTCCTATAAAGCAAAAGTAAATTATAGTAATCACTTTTGTCATTGTTTTTGAACCACACCCAATAGTGCTCAGTTTCTTTTCTTACCAGCTCTGAATTCAGGGATCACTCCTGGCAGACCTAGGGGCAACATACAGAAGACAAAGTATCAAATTTGGGTTGGCCATGCTTAAGGTTAGAACCCCACCACTATATTCTTTCTCCAGTCCCTACAATAATTATTTTGGGCATCAAACTGTCCCCACCCACCTCTCCATAAGGCTTTGTATTTGTATTCTATATTATAACATTGCATGAGTTTTTAAGTGTACAACTTTGTAGTTCAACATTCATTAAATGATGAATGTCGAATGATGAAAAATATATAAACATATAGTTTCATAAACAGTTATATTTTCATTTGTCATCATCTTTAAACATATTACTTATCCCTTTTTCTTCTATCATGCTTACCACCATTTAACCCTAACCCTAACTAAGTTTTACTTAGTATCCAAGTAACCTTATAGTGGCATGTAGCTATGCAAGTGTACACCCTCACAAATGTATATACTCATAAGCACAGACAAATATATGTGTCCATGTGTTCACATACACATGCAAAGATAATTCATGTTCATGAAGCAAAAAGCACATGTACCCAGGTGTGCACACCTGAATGATCACATATGCCCTTGTGCACACACATATACACACAACTACCTTTTGTGGCATCAAATTATTCTCCACTACCCCATTATCCCTTTGCATGATGCTAAGAGAGCACTTAACTCTGTTTATTTAGTAAAAATGCCTTCATCCAATCTAAATAGATTGAATTGATGAACCCCCCCCAAAAAAAAACAAAAATAAATAAATGATTGGAATTGGATTGTGTGGAATATTTGAGATGCCTGTTTAATATTACCTCCCTAGTGAAACAATCATTTATTTCCTTCAGGAGCTGGATTTCCATTTTTCTCTTTACATATCTTTTGATATCTCATGGTAGATTAACTGTGCAATTGTGAGCAATATTAGGTTTACCTATGTGCTTCTTAGTGATCTGAAAACAGGGCTGAGGCTATAATTCACCCAGCACAGCACAGTATCTGACAAATAAGGCAATTGCTAAATTCCTGTGGATTTTGATGGCCTGGGATTACCTCTTTTAGGGTGTCCTCAGCCTATTATCAAAGAAGGAACTGCGACAGCTTTTCCTCTAACTCTGACCATTCAGAAGTTCAACCCCTGTATGATGGAATTGTGCCGTTATTTCCAGCAATGCCTCTGCTTGAAGCACAAGAGGAATACTAATATGGAGACCATGAGGTAATCATGTAAAATTGCTACTTTTTTATTTCAAACCTATTTTATGTTTTTTTCTGCAAGGGTTCTTTTCAGGCAACAGGTGGAGTGGACCTTGTGTCCACAGGGAGGAGACAAGGTACTTCGAGGAATGAATTCTCCAATGGGCTTTCTATGAGTTCTCAAATCCTTGAAAGCCTACTCAATATTTCATTCCTTTCTAGCTTATCAGACCAAATGCAAAGTTTAATACAGAGGGTGCCGTTGAGTGATAGAGTTGAAATGAGTGGAATTGAGTGATGTCACATCTGATGAAATGAGTACGGAGTCGGAAAGAGTCTTGAACCTAGATGCCCATAATGTGGTGAGATTTGACAGATTATAATCAAAGGATGTGTCCATTTCAAATATAGTTCTTTCATAAATTCCTAACAGTCATTTTCTTGCTAAATGAAAAGTCTGTGAAAAGAAAATTAGAGGGCAGATCTAGTTTTCTCTTAAGAGCATCTAGGCATGAACATTTTTCTGTCTTGAGTGCTGACATGCTTTCTTTTATTCTAAAATGTAATATAGTCTATAAAACCAACAACATTGATGAATTCTGCTGAAGTGGTCTGCAGTCAGTCACTCAGATCTTTAATGTTATTTTCAAAATCTATTTGTCAGCTTTTCAAGTTCACTGACTCTGATCTCAAATACATTTCTCAGCCTTTTAATATTTCTTCATTTTTAGGACTAGTTTTGTACTCATTGATAATATGGTGCTTCCTCTAACAAGAGGGTGAAAGAATTCAGATCAGTAGATGAGGTGTTTGCAAAGAAGTCAGGGGATATCTCTATGGCAGAGAATAATCCTGAAGAAAGGAAGACGTTTGTCACATATTTTTTTTTGCAGAATCAGTCAACATTTAAACCTTTGATTCTTTAATTCTGAACATCAATAAGTGTTAGGCTTCAACTATGTATCAGTTATGCATTATGATTAGCTATAAAAATAATACATCAGAAATGTACCCAGAATCTGACTAATTTAGGGTCAGGTAGAAAAAGTGAGATTTTTAAAATCTATGTTTCAAATATTGGGTGGAGAAATCAATATAAAGGCAGATGTCTCAAGGAAAATATGTTGTTTAAATTTAGAGAAATTAGGCATTTGTAATTTGAGCTTACCTCTCTTTTCTGCATTTTTAACTTAATTATAGAATATTTTATAATATTATTTGAAAAACTGAGCATAAGAAAATTTGAATATAGGTTAAGAGCAGCAAGTTGCAAGCCTGGAATTACCAAACATAATTGTAGAATAAGTTATTTCAGCTATTAAAAAATATGGCTCCGGGGCCCGGGAGATAGCATGGAGGTAAGGCATTTGCCTTTCATGCAAAAGGTCATCGGTTCGAATCCCGGTGCCCCATATGGTCCCCCGTGCCTGCCAGGAGCAATTCCTGAGCATGGAGCCAGGAGTAACCCTTGAGCACTGCCGGGTGTGACCCCAAAAAAAAAAAAAACCAAAAAAAATATGGCTCCATGTTCACTGCTGAAGGGTATTGTACATTTCATGACTGAAACTCAATCATGAATGACTTTATATCTGTGGAAAAACCCAACTGTATTATGAACAACATTGTATCCTTAGTGTTTAAAGTAATAAAAAAAAGCCTCTGAGGACCTTGATATATAGCATATCTGGTCAAGCATTTGCCTGTAATCTGCCAATTCATGTCTGATTCCTTACATACTATATAGTTTCTCAAGTTCATCAAGAATGAACTTTGATTTCAGAGTCTGAGCACCAACTGGTGTGTCCTTGAAAACAAACAAATGAAACAGCAAAGAAAATCATTTAGTGGAGAAGTTGTTCATGTCAAGAGAGAGGTTACATATATATTGACAAGTGCTGTTGCAAGTCCTTGTGACTCCAGAGTAAATAACCTTTAGTGTTCTGTGAAGGAAAAGGAGTTTTTCTGGAAGAGGCTATATGAAGACAAAATAAACAGAATGTGTGAAGGTGACACAGAATATGACCTAGAATGTCTTAAAACCACTGCAGTTTTTGTGTGATTGCAGTGAAGATGGTAGACATTCAAAAAAGTTTGACTTTTTAAGAATCTCTTGCAAAAGAGTTTTGACTTTACCCATAAGATTTTAGCTTCCCTCATCTTTCCAGTCCCTCCTTTATTCAGGATAGATTGAACCCATAAGTATTTGAGGACCTTGGTGTCTGGACACCTTCTAAATGGTTTTCTTGTTAAGACACATTGTTAGGCTACATGAGTAGATAAATTAGGTTACCGAACAGAGATTATCCAAAATAGTAGGTAGGTTAATGTCTTTCTATGGAAAGCAGGGTTGAAAACTAGCAGAACAGAATTTAAATATAGACTCTCCATCTTGGAAGCTTTACACACTTCCTACTAAAAATTTTTGTGAACTTCAATTTGCTTATATAATACTAAAATTTCAGTCCATATATTATTCAATTCTAGGATACCTATGTATAAAGAAGGGTAGCAGCATTGTACTAAATTTCCATATTGTTGTGAGAGTTAATTGAAAGAGAATAAAATACTGTATCTAATCATTACTGCATGATATCTATAAAACTGCATTCAGAGATTAATGGCACATATATATTTATATGTAAATATATTTAATGTACAAATATGTATTTAAATATATGTATGGATATGTAAATATATTTATACATTTAAATATATATTTCTAGATGTTGGCACAATTTTTTACCGTCCATTACCAAAGCCAATCTGACTCTTATCTCTAGAATCCTTGACATGATATAATTGTGACATTCAAAAAAAAATTGTGACATTCATATACTGTCAGGAGTTGGTCAACTGAATATCTCTTTTTTGTCATTTGAGACATTAGTATGCAAGTATGAAGTTGCTGCTTCATATTAGAAATTGCCTTGCTCTGGTTCAATAGCCCAAAACATTCTCACACCTACCTCTGTTCTTTCTCTAATGGATACTGAAATATGGGTGCTATCCAGTCCAACCCTCCACTTTTCCCTAAAAAATGAGCTTTTGCTAGTTTATTGTATGGAATATATAGGCTTGAGGTTATATACAAGTAAACAGGAGAAGTTATTTATTTTTCTCCCTCATTTCCCGTTGAACAGTATTTCAATGATATCAATAATGAACAGTATTTATTTGATTCTTTTTTACAATTTTTTATTTAGAGATCTCCCCAGTAGTGCTCAGGAGGTTCAGGGGTCCCACCAGTGCTTTTCATTATTGAGGCCCAAGATGTGAAAATGCTTGGGATTTGTCATGTCAGAGACAATCCAGCCACCCTAGCAGTGTTTGGGAGGCTCCAGGATCACACAAGACTTGGTGGAACTTCGGGAGCTCCAAGAATGAGTAATCAAGACCATGTGGTATTAGAGATTGAATTGGGTTGACCAGATACAAGCGATTCTCTTTAACCTATATACTACTTATCCAGACCCTATAATTCTCAATTTTGAATGCCTTTCAGAAATAATTGGGTCTTGTTTTCATAGCTGCGTTCTGATTCATTTTGGTCTAATTGCCTATTGTGTTGACTATGTTCTTTCATAAGGTGAATTACTTGGGTTAAAATTCAATACTATCACACAAAAGCAGTGTGTTCTTTGGAAAATCAGCTCCTCTCTGGGCCTTAGTGTTTTCAATTTGACAATGTTCTGAAAATTAAGGGTTACAGAACAGAGATCTTTATTGTTATTTCCACTTGAGCAGTTAATATCTCCCCATATGTCAGAATCACAGAATTATGGAGATGGAAGAAAAATCAAGAAATCTTTAGCCAAGCCCCTTTATGTATTAAATAAATGTTTGAAAAATAAGCAAATTCCCAGAGTCCCAATAGAATTTTGACATCCCACTTCCATCATCCTGTGTTTTGCACTTCAGTCCTTTAAAGCCATTCCTAAAGCCACTAAAAAGAGCAGAATAGTATTTTGCAAAGGTAGCGGTACATTTCCATGTACAACATTGTACCCTCATTGTTTCCTCCACACACAAAATAAATAAATGTGCACATCATTGTTTGTTGAACACTCACATAAACTTCACGCTGAATCATTCAATACTTTCCTCTCACTATTTAAAAAGGAAAAGGGATCCTTTCTGTGAATAATCGACTATTAATACTTGAGCTTTCTGGCTGTGCTTTAATAGCAAGCACAAGGTAACTTAAGTTCTCAACTCTGACTTAAATCTCTAGATACTGTCTTGACTACTACTCCTGGTTCCTGAAGAATGCAACACATGTCTGTCAGAAGGTGAAATGGGTGTCCCACTCACGCAGTAAGTATGCAGCTTCCCCATTCTGCTTGGGCATAGGTGCATAGGCCCTCTTATGACAGGGCTTGAGAACTCAGTGATTTTTCTACTTTATCAGAAGGTCAGCAGTAGCACTTATTGGTCAAGGAGTTATGACTAATTAGGAAATTTCTGAGTCCCCTTCAAATTTTAATATTTGAGATGAGATTCAGGGAAAATGAAAAAAAAAAAAAACAAAGACTATATTCAGCCTGATTGAAGAAATTTCTTTTCTTTTCTTTTTTTTTTTTGTTTTGTTTTGTTTTGTTTTTGGGTCATATTCAGCTGCACTCAGTGATTACTTAAAAGACAAAGACCAATCAAACAAAAGCCAACCTTTACATAAACACTCAAATTCCTGATCACAGAAAATAGTTTTCAGATAACTGAAGTAAAAAAAGACATGGCATGGATGGCAGATATCCTTCTTTTTTGTTGTTTTTTTTGTTTGTTTGTTTGGTTTGGTTTTGGGGCCACACCCGGTGACACTCAGGGGTTACTCCTGGCTATCTTCTCAGAAATAGCTCCTGGCAGGCACAGGGGACCATATGGGACACCGGGATTTGAACCAACCACCTTAGGTCCTGGATTGGCTGCTTGCAAGGCAAACACCGCTGTGCTATCTCTCCAGTCCCAGATATCTTTCTTTGTGTGCCACTTCTTTAGACAAAAGTGGTTGATCCATCACTTTGGTGCCAAAGTAAATAGTTTGACATTTTATTGTGCTCCCTTCTTAGTTTACTTAGTCAAAAGTCTTATGGAAATATGGAATTATTATGAACTCTGTAAAAATGTCTTTCTTTTTTCATGGGGGAGATGGATAATACCTGGAGTTGCTCAGGAGGCATTTCTGGCTCTGCACTCATAAATCATTCCTGAAGAGGTCAGGGAATCACATGGGACATTGCAAATCGAACTCCAGTTACCCATTTATTAGGCAAGCACTCTATCCATTGTGCTATCACTTTGGTCCCCTAAAACTGCTTTTCTAGTGTAACCCAAAATTAAGTTTTGTGTTTATGTGACCAGGGAACAGTTGACAATTTTTTCCTTGAGTACCTATGACTCCTCAGGATCATCATATGGTATCCATTACACTTCTTAGGAACATTTCTTATTTTGTTTTCTCTTTATTATTTGGCACTCTCCAAAACACTATCATCTTGCAGCCTCTATGCTTCCCTCAATATATAGTTCAATAACTCTACTAAAATAAAACTTTCTAACATATTATTTTATTTTTCTAAATCTCCTCTGTTGCTTTTCCTTTTGCCTCTATAATCTTCCCCCTCAAACCAGATTCCTTATTTCTTATATAAATGTATCCCCCACTTCTGTATTTTCTTTATATCATTGATGTTGTATTAGATAAGATAAACATTTGGAGTTGTGTCATGGAGACATCAGTCACCAAAGTTTAACCTGCTATGGGTTGAGGTAAGAGAAAATCTTACAGACTGCCTATAATTGAATATAAAAGAATATAATATGATTAAACCTCTACACAAATCACATATTACATTACTGAACAATAAATTGCTGAGTTTTTATTGCTTTAATTCTCACTGACCCTGAGTAAATCCTGGTTCTGTGTACTTTCACAGACTTGCCATCTGGAATTCATGAACCAATGCTCATTTCTCATTTTGTTTATGTCTCTGAAATATGTTTCCTCCTACCAAAATATAAACAGAGGCACAGTAAAATGTTAAGTTTAGTTGAGAAAAATTTGATTTGAATTGGGAGTGACAGTATCCTATCTAGCAGATAGAAAGGAGCTTTGAAAATACATACAAATGACATTTCTAATAGAAAATACTAACAACTAGAAAATTACACTAAACATCCCCAAACTGTTTTGTTTGTTCCATAGTAACTTTTTTATAAGGAAAATACCAAGTTTTACTAGGTAGATGACCTAACTAATGTTGATCAGGTGAAATATTTAAGATTTCATTTCTAGGAGAGTTGATTATTATAAGCTTTAGTTTGGTGATAATGTATCTGGACTGTTTTCTTGTTTTAACATTTGCTTCTTCAGTTTCTTTTCTTTTCTTTTTTTTCAGCCTTAAAACAAAAGTGCCTTGAAAATATCTGCAAGTCTGTTTAAGGCATTGAAAGCAATGATATTCTAACAAAAAATAAGGTGACATTACTTCATTCTGACTCTTGACCCCACTATGCTTCATTTGTATAATTCACCCAGGATATGCCTAGATAATCAACTAATTGAAACCAATTAATCTTGGAAACTTCATTTTTTTTCTCAGTCAGTATTGAAGGTGAAAGGCCAAATGCCTGAGGCTACAACAAAGTCACAGAAGCTAATTATTTGTGTTTCATGGAACTCTTCTCATACTGTAGCATACCCGAGAATAGAAAATTATATAAACAGGGTCCCGGGAGATAGCATGGAGGTAGGGTGTTTGCCTTTCATGCAGAAGGTCATCAGTTCGAATCCCGGTGCCCCATATGGTCCCCCGTGCCTGCCAGGAGCAATTTCTGAGCGTGGAGCCAGGAGTAACCCCTGAGCACTGCCGGGTGTGACCCAAAAACCAAAAAAAAAAATTATATAAACAGCCTAGAACAGTCAATAAAATTTTGTCACAGTCCCAGAGGTCACTTAAACTTGAGACTTTAGAGTCAAGTGCCAGTATGGATGCCCATGTGATCCAAAGTACCAGGTTTGTAGCAAAACTGTTGTCTGAAAGGGTATTTTAAAGTTTTAAAGGTTATTTTCTAACTTTTCCAGTCAGAACTTTTCTTAGGAAAAAGGTACCGGGTTTGAACATCCTAAACCTGCAGAATTAAGATTTTGTTGCATGTCCACAGTTCAAGGTATACCCTTGATTTTATCAGACCCACTTTCACTATTTCCAGGACTACATTTGCTTCAATAACTTGTCAGTGCTAATGCTTTCGACAAGACTCAGCTATTTCTCTCCCTGCGCTAGCTCTGCTTGGTCTCCCTAGGAGAAACAGCGTTGCTCCAAATGTCCCATAGCCTTGTCTGGAGCTAAATTTTATTCCCTCATTCCAATGATCAGCCCATCAAGCTCTCATCCTTTGTGGAATATCTGTCCTTTTAGTGAGAAAAATTATCTTCCGTGTAGAATCCAAACAGAAAAAAACAATTCCCATCTGAAGACGCAGTGCCCCTGAACTACCCATTAACAAAGTTTTTGGAAAATAGAATCAGAGATTTGTGGGAAGGAGTAGCTAACAGTCTCCTTGTCCAGTCCGATGCAGAGAATTTCTTCTTAAATTTCCAGGCTACTTGAGGAACTCTTAAAGCTATGCAATCCTTGAGTAAGGGCTTTGCCTTGCACACAGCTGACCCAGCTTTGATCCCAAGCATCCATGTGATCTCTTGAGTAGG
This sequence comes from Crocidura indochinensis, assembly GCA_004027635.1. NCBI lineage: Eukaryota > Metazoa > Chordata > Mammalia > Eulipotyphla > Soricidae > Crocidura > Crocidura indochinensis. Next base: position 22,482 of record PVKC010000720.1, read on the forward strand.
GCCAGAGAGAGTAATTCTGTAAAGTCGAAAGAAACCCCTGACATTGTTGGTGTGACCAAAAAACAAACAAAAACTAACCAAAAGGCTGTGTAAATCTCAGTCTCATAAATACCTGCTATTATTGTCTGGGAGGACTGTCTAGGAACCTCTAATTTGCAAAGCTGATCAGGATACAGTAAACTGTCTAGGTTAATGGGAAACATATTGCTAGGAGCTTTTTTAAAAAGCACATTTTTTTGGTTTTAGGTTATTCTGACTAGGCCTTCTCTGATACATAAAACATTGGTAGTAATTAAGGCAGGATTGACTCTTTGAGAGGTTCCAAAAGTAAAACATACTAAGAAAGTCAGTGGTTAGACTGGTAACCCGGTCCCAGCATCCCAGCTCTCTGACAGCATTCCAGATCTCTGAATGTGAGGAAAGCCCCTGTAAACTATGTAAATCTGGGAATTATGAACTTAAAAAAAAAAGACCTCTGAAGCTCATGTGATCTGACCCCATAGCAAGGATAAAGGTTCAGAGATCATATGGAACCAATTTTTATTTTTGGTTTTGGGGCCACACCCGGTGACACTCAGGGGTTACTCCTGGCTATGCACTCAGAAATTTTTCTCCTGGCTTGGGGGACCTTATGGGATGCCAGGGGATCAGGTCTTGGTCCATCTTAGGTTAGCTGCATGCAAGGCAAATGTCCTACCGCTGCACCACCACTCCAGTCCCAAGACCAATTTTCATGGATCACAACAGCAGCATTGCCTAGAAGAAAATGGAACCCAAGTATAAACCGACTAAAGATTGAAGTTCATGGTCTTCTGGAATTTAAGAATAGTTTGACCACTTCTAAACAAAATAAGCCCTATTCTGGGGTGCTTGACAATGAAGAAATATCAGGGATATTATGACACTGGAGTTTCTACTAATTTGTGCGTCTGTAACTACCCATGGTTCTTAGATATTGTCAAAGTGTGTTATTGCTTCTATTTGATTAAGCCTTGAGATTGTGCAGTTAACAAACATAACATTATTAAAGAGGATTCTCTTGAGAGTCCAAAGATATAGTGTGCTTCTATTTAATCCATGCTGTAAGTCATGGTAAGAAAGAGTGAGAAAGATATATATATATATACATATATATATACATATATATAAAGAGAAAGAAAGAAAAAGAGAAAGTAGGGGTAGAGGGGAAGAAATGACAGGAAGGAAGAAGATATGGGACAAGACACAAAGGGGAGGGAAAAAAGGGTTTTGTATTCCTATCCTAAAGTTCTCTTTTATGTGCTTATATGTACATGTGACTTCTTATTTCTGAACAGATGACTTGTGTTGTGGGTTTGTGTGTGAAGGAACCTAGTGTCATCATAATGCAGCCTGTAATGTTAAACTCTCACTCAGAAAACTTATATTGTCTATTCTACCTGAGTCCCATGAAACTTTATCTTACCCTATTCTAGCAACATAGAAGGAAAATACCAAAGTTCCACAGATTGTGTAAATCTGTGTTTTTCAGCGATGGAAATATGAACCTCCTTAAGGGACCTCTGGTAGTGCCCAGAATTTTTTTTAATGGGGAGGTTTGCTGCTACTATAGTCTGCTGAGTTGCTCAGTTGCTGCAAAACTCTCCACAATGCACAGGACAGTTTCCACAAAGAAAACCAATTGCTAAGAGTGCAAGCACACAACCTCATGTGTGACCTTTAATAAGAATTGTAACTAAAAATGTAAAGACCACAGCCAGAGGTGTGAATAATCCCTGGCTGTTACAGTAAAAAAAACACAAACAAAAACAAAAGAAAGGGAAAAATAAACATTAAGCTCTAAACATCTATAGGACTGAGGTTGAGCTATCTATGTGTAAACTTTGAGAAGAAAATTAATATTTTTCCAATCCCCATGATATGACCATAAATACACCTCAAAGGTTGTTATATGGGCTTAGTGTGAAATAGGAATTGGATTCTAGAGATTTGCAAATAGAGCAAATTTTACTGTCTGAGTCATATATCTCAGCTAATTCATCTATTTTAATAATGAAAAGAAAGATTGGTTTTATTCGTCAATGCATATGAAATTCTGAGCAATAATAAGTAAACAAAACTTGCAGGCAACGGATTTATTTAAGAAACCCTACAGCGAGTTCTGTAAAGTTTCAGATCTCCCTGATGTTATCATTTGATAAGATATGTCAAACGGAAATAACAACATAAGTCAACAGCCAGACTAAGCTTAAATCAACATTCATTCAACATTAGTTCCGGAAAATGCTTCAACCTTATGACACTATTGTCTCATCTGTAAAATGAAGCTCATGTTCCATATCAATAGCAGCAAAAAAGGCAGGCACAAAATCCTACCAAATCCACTGTGGTCCCTCATAGACATTTAGTTCTGCTGCTTAATATCTGGAAAGGAAGCAACACAAGAAATGAAGAAAAGTAGAAAGAAGAAATGAGGAGCGTCTACTACCATACCTCTCACCCTTTGCCTAACTCACACAATCCTGTTATCATTATCCTTATTGAATGGATGCAGGAGCCTTGGAGAAGAAGTGACAGACTCAAGGTCTCCTTGCTGGGGCCGGGGAGATAGCATGGAGGTAAGGTGTTTACCTTTCATGCAAAAGGTCATCGGTTCGAATCCCGGTGCCCCATATGGTTCCCCCGTGCCTGCCAGGAGCAATTTCTGAGCATGGAGCCAGGAGTAACCCCTGAGCACTGCCGGGTGTGACCCCCCCCAAAAAAAAACCAAACAAACAAACAAAAAAAAGGTCTCCTTGCTAATGAGTAAGATGGACTGGCACAGGAGTCTAGGATATTTAATATGGAAGTTTCAATTACCTCACCACACAGCTTGGGTGGAAGCCCATAAAGGAAAGAGATATCATACTCCCAGACCTGAGACCAGTTATATATAAGGATCACCTCAGAGATTTCCTTGTTGAAGAATTAACTAAACCAGACAAAGCCAGCACTTTTCCTTGTGAGAAGGGCCCCCTTGCTTTCATCAGTCTTTCATCCCAGAGTAAATCCCCCACCCCATGACCTGAGACATAATCCCTGGGCCTCTGAGTATCTGAGGTGCCTCAGTGGGCAGGGAACAGAGGAGCCCTTGTTCTCTAATTAGAGCTTGGGTCTCTTCTGAAGCTCAAGATGGGGCCTCTTCATATGGAGTCTTTTCCTGCATCAAGCCATAGCATAGGTGGCTGCCCCCACCTCCTCCCTTCAGAGGCATCCCCCTGCCAACCTTTGTGAAAGACTGTCCTCTTGAGGAGGGGGAGGGAGAACATGTGATCAAGGGTCTCTCTCTCTCTCTCTCTCTCTCTCTCTCTCTCTCTGGGGTATAAAAATTCACCCTCCAATCTCATTCAAACCAAGCTGCATTCAACCAGCTGCTTTGAAGTGGGACCTTCACGGTAGGCACCCATTCTCCTCATGCTGGGGAGTTCCAGAGGGAGGGACTAAAGGGGGTGCTAAGGAAGAAAGCTTATTGGGAAGGAATTAAGTAAAGGAAGAGAAAAAAGGGGAAGCACTGAGGGAGGATGAGCAAAGGAAAGAGAGAGGAAGGACAAGGTGGCAAAACGGAGGGAAATATGGATGAAGAAAGAGAGCCATGTAAGGAGAGCACAGTCTGAGACCTGGAGGTTATTTGGGGACACAGCTAGAAGCCAAAGATATTCCGAGTCCTTGTATGAACAGATGCAATGTTAGAGAAATAACAGCAGTTAAATTTACCTGGGAAAAATTCATCTCAAGTACGCGTGAGTTCTGCACCCTTGGGGTTGGGGGTGTCACTGATTCTCCGCATTATTATATATATATACAATAAATATATTTTCAATTTTTAACCTATTGAATTTTTATGACATTCGATGACAAATAACCATATGGGTTTTACTAACCAGATCTTGAGATCCAAGCAACTTTAATTCTTGACCCAACATAAGAAGGGCAGAACCAAACTACCTTAATCTTTGAGTAGATCTTTCTACATTGAGTAGAATTGGTTGTCATCATAGTGTAATGAACAAGACTTCAAACAGGGTATGCTTACCCAAATGGACCCAAGAACCCCCCCCCCCAAATCATAGTGGATATGTTGCTTACTTTGGATTTTATGATTGGCATAATTGTTTAAGGGATACATACAAGAAAAAAAAAAAACACCCTAAGACAAACCAGCAGAGCTCAGTGGTTCCCTGTCTGGGCTGATTAGGATGACTTCTCGTGGTATCCCTTTTGTTTTGTTTTAGATTGAATCACCGTAAATTGAGCTACACAGTCATACAATCTTCGACCATCCATGCCTTCACCAGTGTCCATTTCCTGGCACCAATTACTCCAGTTTCCTTCATATACCTACTCCTTAGCCTGCCTCTATGTCAGACTTTTCAACTCTCTCCTCCTCTTCACCCCCCCTTTTTTCCTTTTAGCTAATGAGTCTAGTTGTCTTTTAGCAAAAGTAGTCTTGGCAGTTCCTGGGCCTGCCTGACTCACAGGCTTTTTTCTATCTGGAAAGTGAACTCTGTGCTAGTAAAAATCTAGTGTCCTTCAAGCCAGCAAATACAATGCTTCATACAGCATGAGGACAAAGAACTATTACACAATCACCCAGAGATTCTACTATTCAAAGAAATAAAGTATTATTTAAAGGAATAAACTTACTTTGTTTTCAATTGCAATAAAATAAAAAGAACCTACAAGTTGCCATTTCAACTATTTCTAAGTTTTTGGTTTGGCAGTTTTAAGTAATTTCCTCTATTGTGCTAAAATCTGTAACATATATAAAAAATATAACTATGGGCATTTTGGGAATATTACACTGGGTACAGCATTTGTCTTACACATGGTTGATCAGTCCCTTGATGGCTTCATGAGTCTACCAGGAATGATTCCTGAATGCAGAGCCAGGAGTAAACCCTGAGCACTGCCAAGTAGGACCCAACATCTCCACACCAAATCTGGACATTTATCTTCTTTGACTGAAACTCAATTTCTCTTAAAGCTAACTCCCCATGCCCCACCCCCTCCATAAAATCTATTTTAAAAAGCTGAGTGTATCTAAAATAAATTCATTTTGCTCAACTGTATTCTAATAAATATATGATTAGAAATAGAATAAACATATTTACAATTCCATTAAACATTGCTTTGGGTCACCTTCTCTGAGTTTCAGGGAAACCCAGGAAATGTCTCCCAGACATTGTCATCACAGGAGTAAAAGAAAAAGAATCCTTCTTATCACCAAACCCCCTCTACAGGCAAGGAATAGAAAATTGAACAATTTGCTTTCGTGTTGTTACAAATACTGTTTCTTAATTCTTTACTGAACACCAGTAGCTGTGACTATAATTATGGATAGACTCTACCAGGGACAGTTGTAAATGACCTGCATGGATTCATTATTTTTGGTCTTTACTACAATCACATAGGCAGATACTTTATTATAATGATGACTAGACCAGGGAAGTAGACTATTTTTTACTCATAAAAAGCCTGTTTCTGGGGCTGGTGAGGTGGTACTAGAGGTAGGGTGTCTGCCTTGTGAGCGCTAGCCAAGGAAGGACCACGGTTCAATCCCCCAGAGTCCCATATGGTCCCCCCAAGCCAGGGACGATTTCTGAGCAATTGGTCAGGAGTAACCCCTGAGCATGAAATGGGCGCACCCCCCCAAAAAAAAAGAAAGTCTCTTTCTGAGTGATCCAGCTGTAATGCAATTTGGACTGAATATTTCCAGTGTTTTTTCAAAGCTTGAACATGTAGAATTTACTGTAAATACCCAAATCAGTAAGTGATAAGTAGTCACCTATTCTTGGTTCCATGGAAATAGCTCCTCCTCCTTTTCCATGAAAAAAGTCCTCTAAAATGCCTTTAGTATTCCCCTTAGCTCCCAGAGCATGCCTCTTTTTTCTCTCTGGAGATGGCCCAGGACCCCACTCTTCATTGCCCGTCTGGATCCAGGACCTCAACAACAATAAACTATTCAGATCTGAACCTCCAAAGACTAACATCAAGCCTGTTGAAATTTCAAAAGTAACTACTCTGGGAGTTTCTGTAGTTAAAGTGAGGATGAGCAGAAAATTATTCCTGAGAAAACGAATACCAGTCAGAGTAGTAGAGAATGTTTGAGTTGAATGAGAATCTCAAAGACTTCAGACTTCCACCTTTTCCTTTTGCATTCATTTAGGGAGAAAAAAGTATTTTATAATCCTGATACTTACTAGATCTTGGAGGCAAATTCATGGTGGTACTGAACTTAGAGCTGAAGATGATTTTGTTTTCTTTCGAGTACCTCACATCAACCTACAGCTGGAACACTGAATATATTTTGATCCCCACTGACCACCTCAGTAAACCATGTTTGCTCAGTACATAAGATGCAAAACTTATCCAGAGCATATTGTGTCACTGGGGTATGCCTTGATGATACAGTGTTATCTTTCACATTGTCTTAAAAATATGATTTTTGTTTATTGTTTTGTTTTTGGCCACACCCGGTGATGCTCAGAGGTTACACCTGGCTCTGAGCTGAGAAATTGCTCCTGGCTTTGGGGACCATATCGGACACCTGGGGATCGAACCATGGTCCGTCCTAGGTCAGCCGAGAGCAAGGCAAATGCTGGCACAGCTGTGCCACCGCTCTGGCCCCTGTTCTTAAATATGTATTGAAGCTGAGCAGTCACACTATCCATCTAGTGTTCGTTAGGGAATTATACTTCCAAGAAGCTAAAGGTTTTCTAAATCCCTCTGGACTGAACTTCATTTTCTTCCAAAGTATGTGGTTAATTTAAGACTTCATTATAGTTGGTGGTTATTAAGAAATTCCTGATCTGAGTACAAGGTTGATTTTGTTCATCTTGCTCCTTCCTGTGTTGGCTCCTAAGGTACAATTTTTCAACTCAGAATGGCAACGAAGTATTCAGCTTGCTTAAAATCCAAAAGAGAGAAAAGAGATGGAGATGAAGCCAGTGGGGTCAAAGCATTGGTTGCTAGCTCCCAGTACAATAAGCCAATGCAAAATGTATTAATTTTGTAAGTGATGTTGGTACAAAAGGAATTCTGGTGTGTTATCAAAAATGCAATTAACAAAAGTCCAACAGATTGCACTTGTTAAATTGCCTTTCTTCCCAGTGGCCAGAAAGCAGAGTATGTGTTTTCCTCATTTTGCATTCTTGGATAAAAATAATATCTGACTGACAACCAATGGCCATAGAATAAATGAACACAGAAGTGACATCAAAGTGTCCTCAAGAAGCTCACAGTTTCTGATTCAAGATGCATAATGAGTTTCAAAGTCATATTCTCCTCAATGCTAATTAATGACAAGCCTGAGACAGAAGCCATTTCAGGATTTCTTTTTTCATTTTTACCACACCTTCTAATTGACAAAGGCTCAATGGTTTCTTCAATCATGTGCTCACTGAAGGCAGACTTGTCACTTTCCATTGATCTCTTCCAGAAAGCTGTGCCAGTGGGCAAAGCTGCCCCATCCTTTGTTCTTCTACTATGATTGTCCTTCTCTTCCTAAGTGTCTTGACTGCTCCACATGCTGGTAAGTAAGGGTATTTTACACTGCATTTCTATTTTTGTCTACATTGTTTTTGAACTGAAGAAAATATTATCAAATGTTCCCTGGTCTATTTATTTGTATATATAATATACAAATATATATACTAGAAATACAGTATATATACTGCATTTCTAGTATATATACTATATATATGTATATATATACATATATATATACTCTTTCCTAAGGATGAATAGAAATCAGTCATCAACAAAATGCTATAGATTACCTTTACTAATATTTTTAGGCGTGCTGTATAGTGCCTAAAATTGTAGAATGATAGCTGAGGTTTAATAGAAAGAGCAAAGGGCAACATGGCCATTAAGCCATCTTCTATCTACCAGAGAGCCCTTTATTCCATCCATTCCCTCTGCTTATGGGCAGTTGCACTTTTTTATTTCCATAGAATGCACTATCATGATCTCCAGAGTTTTCTTCCTCCTTTGTGGGTGTGTCTGAGGGAAGGGCAAACATTCCATTCACATCTCCTAAATCTGAAATCTGATTCAGCTGGGGTCATGGTTATAAATTACTAACCGTGGTTCCTTATAACTTTTTTTTTCAAATTTGAACAGTGGCTCAGCTTTCAAACACCCAAATTCAATTTCTTCCCTTTCAAGTATCAGTTGGGCAGTGTACTGATTGATACCCACCCCCAAGGAAGAGTTCATCAGTAAAACTGTATCTCTGAGGAAGTTGGTCCACCTCTCCATGGTGAGTCATTGGTTGGCTACAGCCATGGAGAGAGTAGAAGAAGTGACCTCTGTGAAAACATCGATTGGACTTCAGGATATTTGCTACAATCATTGCTCTTCTAGATGACTTCATCTGTTTTCACCCCATAATAGGACCATAATTTAAAGCACTGCTTTAAATTATAATTAATTATATCATTATAATATAATGTAATTATAATTAATTGTATATTATATAATTATATATAAAATTATTATATAAATTAATTAATTCATTAATAATTTAAAGCATTGTGGACAATGGGAGATAGGAGTTATCTATGAATTACCAGGTTTCTATTTGGAGTGTTTCTCCATTACTATGACAGGAGCACAGCAGGCAGATGTTAACCCATCTTCTCTTCACACAAACTGGCTCATATCTTGGAAGAGGTGAAGTGCTTGTCAAATCTATTAGGAGACAGAGATGCCCTTGATCCTTTCATTCTTACATAAAACTCCCTCTATGAGAGGCCTCTGCCCTAAATTTAATTCACTAATCTCAATTTATACAATAATAATAGTTATTCCTACTGTCCTTCCTGCATTCTCATTTTCCTCCAGAATCTTCTGGAAAGTATATTTTATCAATGTTGAGACTCCATGTATAGTCAGTCATTAAAACTATAAAATCTCTCATAGTCACTAGTAGACTGTTTTTCTACCCACTAATCAGAGGTGGCATCTCCTAAACTTGCTTAAACTTTATTAGTAAGGTTTCTGTAACTCTAGTGGTGCTCATTACCTGAAAAATTGATTTTTAGTAGAGTTCAAACTTTGTATATTTATTCACTTTTAAAGAGATATTGATTGAATGTGTCTTTCATATATTGATAATTACAATTGATAAGTTTCTAGTTTCAGAAGGGAAACAGTAAGCAGACTTTTATTACTTGATATTCCAAGTGCATTGTGAGATGGTTGTCCCAGAATAAGAAGGAATTAGATTGGAAAAGAAAGTATCCAGAAGGGAGGCTATTCCCAACACAGATCATAGAACCATACAAGATAGCAATAAGTAAGTGTGCAGAAAGTGTCATGATTCTCAGCATCAAAATAACGTAAGGTTCATTTACTTTTTGCCAAAGTAAATGGGAACCAAAGGAAAGTTTTCTATGTGTGTCAGAAGAAGCAAGATCTCCCTGGACAAGTTTCACTGTCTATAAAATACCAATGTCAATATATGCCTTGATGATTAAAAGAGATTCAAGCCAAAAAAAAGATCCTGGAACAGTAAAAATGCCAGTGACCTACATACATACCCCTTATTATCAGACTTTTATGAAAGGAGAATCTTAGCAAATAAGGAATCCTCTATTCTGAGCAAGGTTATGCTTATTTGACCTCTAACCTTTCTTTCTTTTTTACTGGACTTTGTGAGTGAATTGTTTCAGTTTTCTGGGTAAACAAATTAAAAGTAGGGTGATATTTTAGCAGCTAAGGAAAGGGTGTGGATGACAGTATAGGGAAACTACATTTGTGAATGAAGGATATAAGCATACTTTATTAGCATACACCAGTAATAACTTCATCTTCCACCCTTCAGAAGGAGGATTTAATTACACAAATAAAGTACCAGTGAAACAATTTTGAAGAAACAGACTATATATTTTAGTTACTGATGATGTGGGCAGAAAGTATTCCTAGCTATTGACTTTTATGCTAATTAAATAGTATCTGAGGTATTTGTATAAAATGCACAATGTATCAGAGACATATCAGACAGAGACAAGTTTCTGTCTGGAATATGACTGCACATAAAACTGAAGACAGGTATCTGATGATCTACAAATCTACCTGTTTCATTGTACAAACCTGCTTAGCTCAAGGCTTTTAAGCAGTAGAGAACATCTCTCTATTAGAAATATTTGATAATGTAGAAAACAAGAGCTAAGGTTAGCATTGAAGGCTAACTCACTCTATTGAGTGAGTTCAAATCTTGCCCAGCATGTCTAAAAAGAGAACAGCCTCTTGCAAGCAACCCAGTCTTTTCTTTTTAACCTCAAACTGAAGTAAACTGCACCTGTTCTGTTTAGGCTAGTTAATATTTTAATCTAGAACCAAAGTGGGATGATCTTACAAAAAATTCATATTACTAACACATTTTGAAAACTCCAAATTGTGGGACTCCTTCCCCAAACACCTTAGGCTGCATTACAGTAAGTAATCCATTCACTGTGACAGTGATTTTTATTCTAACCCTACTCTCTTCCTCAATTATAGAGGGCCACACTCTGGACACTCCACAACTACCAAGGGAACTGTCTCCAGGATTCTCAAAAGATATCAGTAAGGATTCTTTGAAACTTTCTTAGGAGAACTATGGGACTTATTCAGTATATTCGTAGAGAATGTTTCCCTTTTGCACATATCCAAGAGCCATTGCTCTGGCATTTGCTGGTTAAATGATTCAAGTGAAAATCACAAGTTTCTCCTGATGCCTGTATCACCATTGGCTTCTACTTTGAGACAATATACTATCATATCTCAGCAAAAGACAAAAATCAGCTAAAAGGGAAAATCAGGAAAAGAAATACCACAGCAATGTACCAATGGCAAGAATCCTCTTACTAAATTCAACATATTAACTTTCTACTAGGTATTAAAAATTCATCTGCAGTTCCCATGTGTCCAAATATACTTTATCATTCATTTTTATTGTGGCTGTAAAACATTTGGGGACATATTCAGCTGTGGGTAAAGTCTCATGGGAGCGCTTTTAGCATCAGGGCAGATGGTTCAGTGCTTGGGCTCAGAGGTATTTGTGGATCACCTAACTATTCATGGCAGTGCTGGCCAGAGATAAAGGCCAGTACCAGGGATTGAACTCAGCGTCTCACCATGCTAGGTTTGTGCTCTATCTCTTTTGAACTACATACCTGACTTCCAGAGTCTTTTTAAAACATTGAACAAACGAATGTCAAGCAAACTGACGTCACACCATGTCTTATCATTGTACCTGCAACCTAATATTATAAGTAAATTTCCCCATGGTCAAATCTGCCTTTAAAGAAAGATTTAACTTATTATTTACCCAAGGGATGAAATTTGAAAAGAGGAGAGAGACAGTATAATAGCTTGTTTTTCCTTTCTCCATTTAGATGTCACATTCTTCAATGGGGTATTTAAAAATGTGGAGAGTGTGGCTGAAATTTTTGGTAAGTCAAATCTGAAATTGCTTTACATATCTGTTTTCAGGGCATTGGGTATGTGTGGGAAATATAAGGAATAACCATGACCTGAATCTCTAACCTCTGAACTTTCATGGAATCCCAACCAAGCTCCAAAAATGTGATTTGGCCTCTAAAGAGAATAGAAGTGACTTTTATTTTAGAGTGAACCACTGAATCATCAGAAGCCTTTATAACCTTCAGTTCATAAATCCTGATTACAAGATCTGACCAAGAATAACAGCTCTAAACTTGAGGTCATGTGAGTTGCCTAAGGCCACATAACTAAAGGACAGAAGATTTACTTGAATAAATAAAGATTTACTTGTGCATTTCAAAAGGTGTCAAGAATTTCATCAACTGCATAATCAATATGGGACTGTTAACTGCAGGGCATCATTGATTACAAAAAGTACTCCCCCAAAAAACAATTTTAATATGATTTACACAAGCAAGAAAATGCTAAACTTTCATTGGATTAGATTCCAGTGTACTGGGAGAGTCATTTAACTCTCTCAGTTAAGTAGGAGTTAAATACCAATAAACTGAAGGACTCTCCTAAAATGTATATTGTAAGTTTCTGAATGAAAAATATGTGTTTATATACATACAGATATGCATAATTATTTGAATGTTCCTTTACTTTAAGTAGAATTAGATTTTTATTTTACTACTAGGCTCACAGAGAGTAGGGAAGAGAAATTTTATGGAAAAAGAGTTTTGGTGGAAAAGAAGTAGGAGGAATTTAGAACAATTGGTGAAATTGGTCCTTACAAATAATTTTAATCTTACCTCAGTTTCTGTCTGTAACCTTATGTATTTAATTGAGTACTCTGTAAGTCAGTCCATTTAGCACTTAATGGTCCTGCATGCAAGGCAGTTAAGGGGATGAGAATGAGAGTAAGTGAATAACTGGACATTGTTTTCCTGTTAACTTTACGTGAAAATACATTTTGGTTAGCACCATTTTGAGAGGCTGGCCATAATCTCTCACTTTCAGTTTCTTTATCTATGAACCAAAGGAAGCTATCACCTGCCTTGCAAAAAGAACATGTGTTTTATGGAATAATAGGTCAATTTTTAAAATTGATCTATTTTTTTCTTTTCTTTTTTGGTTTTTGGGCCACACCCGGTGACTCTCAGGGGTTCCTCCTGGCTATGCACTCAGAAATTGATCATAGTTTGGGGGACCATATGGCTTGCCAGGGGATTGAACCCCAGGCCATCCTAGGCTAGAGTGGACAAGGTAGACACCTTACCCCTCGCGCCACCACTCCAGCCCCCCAAGTCAATATTTTCTAAAGCTCAACTGATTCAATCCATCTTAACATTGCCCACTTAAGATGACAATTTCTATATACCATAGGTCCATCAAACCTTTGAGGATTTGAGCCTTTTTCTTTTCTGTACTAGTCTACAATTCTCAAATATTGAGACTGTACTATTTGAGAATTATTCAGCAAATTAATAATGACTTCAAAATAATAGGCATTCACAATCGCACATTAGTCATCTAAAGGCATCAGGATGGATACAGTATCTTAACACAGTGAGGTTCATTCTATTTTGCTCCACTGGGAATATTGTTTTTCACTTTAGACTTCTGAATATCATGGTTACAAGAAGGTTGTTGTAGTTATAGCCAGCTCCATGCTCATTCACATTCAAGAAAGGTGAAAAGTGTAGATCAAAGGGATCTTAGATGTGTTCTTTTATTAGAAAAAAAAAGTATTTTCCAAAATCCTTGAACAAAGGATCAGTTGTTTTTGTGAGACTCAGTCCTAGACCAACCTCTGTCATAGTAACATAGAATTACCTTGCCCAGCTAAGAATGAATGTGGAATGTCCTCCCCACCCCTAACTGGTAGAGAAAGCTCTCTCTTGCCTTGAATGTTTCTGTTTTGTTTGTAAGAGAAAATGGATTAAAAGTCCATTCATTGGACAATGAACAGGGACCATGACTTGTAAACCCGACTCCTTTCATTTATCTAGGATAGTTCCAAATACACACACAGTAAGTTGAAAGAATAATAGTTACTTCAACTGTGACTCCCACTGTCCACACTCCCTTCCCTCCCCATAGACTGTCTCGGCTCCCACTTCACCTGGCTGCAGGCTGTCTTCACCAATTTTCCTGTGCTGCTGCAATTTGTGAATGGTATGAGGTGTGTGGCTGGTCTTTGCCCCCGGGACTTTGAAGACTATGGCTGTGCCTGCCGGTTTGAGATGGAAGGGCTGCCTGTGGATGAGACCGACAGGTGAGTAAGATCAAAAGGTTAGCCCTGGGCCCGGGAGATAGCATGGAGGTAAGGCGCTTGCCTTTCATGCAAAAGGTCATCAGTTCGAATCCCGGTGTCCCATATGGTCCCCCGTGCCTGCCAGGAGCAATTTCTGAGCATGGAGCCAGGAGTAACCCCTGAGCACTGCCGGGTGTGACCCAAAAACCAAAAAATAAATAAATAAATAAATAAAAATTAAAATTAAAAAAAAAAAGAAAAAAAAAGGTTAGCCCTGTTGATACACTTATGCTGTCAAATATACAGCATAAGTACCAAGTTTCCTTGAACTGGGCATCAGGTGACTTAATGCTATTCAGCTTCTAGATAATGGGTTTCCTCACCTTTGATTTGCAATGTAATCTATGATGTGTCCACATTCTAGGATGTTATCAAAAATCATTATGTCCAGATTGTGTCTAATAGAAAATTTCACTCAAGTGGTTCTCAGTGTCTATGTCTAAAACCACTTTGTACCAAAATTTTGCACTAGATATTTATAGAATGCAGAGTTCTGGAGCCCATTCTAAAGCAATAAACTTCAACTACTATTAGGCAAAACTTAAGAAAACTGGATTTTTTTTTAGTAATTTATATTGTGACCAAAGTGAATTACGAATCTTTCACAGAATTATTTAAGGTACATAGTGACAATGAATCAGGGCCATTCCCACCACCAGGGTTGTCCTCCCTCCACCCCTGTTCCCAGCATGCATCCCATATCTCCCTCACTTGCCCCTGGAATGCTAGTGTAACTGCCTCCCTCTGTGTATAGCTAGTTGTAGATTGTGTATTGATTCTTGTTGTCCTTGACTTTGGGTTAGGTCTGATCATTTTTTATATCTACTCAATGTTCATACAACCATTTGGTCCTGGTCTTATCAGGCTCCCAGATAATTCTTAAGCATAAAAACATTTGAGAATTCCTTTTAAATTAAAAGAATCCAGTCCATTGAAGGTCAGACAATGACAGCAATTCAATTTAATTTTTATCAAATGTGCACCAAATACCAATATGAACTTTGTGCTCCATATAAACAAAATAAATTTCTGCATCAAAGGGACAAATGTTATATGTAAAATTTATGGATTCTAGTGGCCGATACAGAGATATGTTCCTTCAAAGAGAAGGGAAAATTAATATAAAATACTAACTTCTACTTCCCATATTGGCATTAAAATCCTAGAAGTTATCAAGTTATATAAGAATATGCCATACAGGGCCCGGAAGATAGCATGGAGGTAAGGTGTTTGCCTTTCATGCAAAAGGTCATCGGTTCGAATCCTGGTGTCCCATATGGTCCCCCGTGCCTGCCAGGAGCAATTTCTGATCATGGAGCCAGGAGTAACCCCTGAGCACTGCCGGGTGTGACCCAAAAACCAAAAAAAAAAAAAAAAAAAAAGAATATGCCAAACAGATATCAATAGTCATATCCAGAAACTGTATAGTGACATGTCTTAGGATTTTATAGTATAACCTATGACACAATTATTCCAACTCCTTGTAGACTTTGTGCCCTTGGGGTACTTATATTGTATGTTTTGTGTTCCAGCTTCATATATCTATAAAATGGAAGTTATAATAATATCTCATTTATATTATATTATAATATATTATATTATAATATATTATATTATTATATTATCTTTAGGATTAAATGACCACTTTTAATTAAAGCGACTGAAATGCCTGGGTTATTAAGTATTTAAGAGTCATTGGTTGTGGGGCCGGAGTGGTGGCACAAAGTGGTAAGGCCTGTGCTAGCCTAGGATGGATCGTGATTTGATCCCCCAGTATCCCATATGGTCCTCCAAGCAAGGAAAGATTTCTGAGCATATAGCCAGGAGTAACCCCTGAGCGTCACTGGGTGTGCCCACCCCCCAAATATGAGTCATTGATTGCAACATTGCTAGTAAAATTATTCTGATAGGAGTAGTAGTGACAGTAGCAAATACTACTTGATCATAGCAGTAGCTTTGGTCACTGTAGAGATGCAGTGGTAGTGTAATAGTAGTAGTTGTAGTGGTAATAGTAATAATAGTAGTAGTAGTAGTCTTAGAAATTGAGTAGTTTTAATGGTAACAATAGCAATCTCAGTAATAATACTACAAACACTACCACTATTATTAATAAGGTCTTACAACGATAGCAATATGTGTAGCGGCAGCAGCAGTAATGATATGAAAATAGGAAATGGAGCATGTCTCCCCACCTTGCTAAGATTATATTTGTGCCTAGATCTTGGAGTGTGTGCTTTCAAAAACCCCGGAAGAAGAGGTAAAGACTTTCGGATGTAATATGGGTTACAATACTGCTATGCTGGATTTTGTTTCAAAAACACCCTTTTTAAATGGTTCACACTCTAGGTACCAGGGGGAACCTCTGTCCCTCAAAACTCTGTTTTTCTATTTTAAATTTGCCACATGGGAAAATGTTTAACAGGTTCACTACAAAATGTCCCTTTGGAGGAGCTATCCCTTATTATAACTTTTTCTCCCCACCATGGACCTTGGATATCCATACCACATGAAAGATAATATAACTTAACTTATTGAATAAGTGTTTTTGCTCCTCTTTGAGAGTTTACAAATTAATTAACTAATTAATGGCTCATTTACTTGATACTCAGAGTGATAGCTGTGGAATGAAACAGATTTAATCTGGATTTTATCTCCAGATATTCAAAAGAAGTTGTAAGCTTTCTCAGACCAAAATGAAAATTTCTTATTTCTGGGACCAGGACTAGTTCTATAAAGCACATGTTCCAGTATAATTTTTGGGAAATCATTTATTTTCAGGTGCTCCATTCTTATTTCATATAATGATTAAAATATCTTATAAATCTAGAAGTTAAAGTCAAAGAAATGACACTGTGATTTAACACTGTATCTAATCCCAAAGAAATGATCAAACACTTATACCTGAATGCTGGGTACCACAATCCCAGTACTATTTTACACAGTTCAACTAATGGGCTATATATTTCTTGACTTTTGAAGGAAAATTTATTTATTCCCATCTTGAGTTTGCACACTAGATTTCAAGAATAATAGCTAGAATTTTGGAGAATATATACAGATGTTTCATCCCCCAAGTCCCTCAAGTTACAATTAGAAAAAAAAAAAAAGCAAAAAAGTTATAAATTGGGCCAGAGCGATGGCTCGAGGGGTAGGGCATCTGCCTTGCACAGGCTAGACTAGGACGGATCATGGTTCAATCCCACAGCATCCCATATGGTCCCCCAAGCCAGGAGCAATTTCTGAGTGCATAGTCAGGAATAACCCCTGAGATTCACCAGGTATGGTTCAAAACCCAAAAACCACCCTCCCAAAAGTTATAAATTGTAGAATACATTAAGTTTAATATTATTAAGTTCATATTATATATTTATATTAATTTATATCTATATACTTTTATATATAATTTATATATTTATAAATCTAGAATTTGATTTATAGCATTACATATGTTATATAATTTATAACTTATATACTGTTTATATTATAAATATATCATATTATTTATATTATGAATATTATTACATATAATATTATTTTCTATTGGATTGAATAAATGGCATTTAGTCTCAATTTAAAACTTCATAAGTTACAGAATTCTATGAATCTGTCTCTCTATATAATACCTCTCATCATAAAATGACATGACATTACTGCATAGATTCAAATATGCCATACCTATAGGTATTTTAATTTGACAGAAACTATATGACATAGAATGTGACATATATAGACATATGTCTACATGACATAGAATAATCACCAACTTTCTACTTGTCTTCTAACCTAACTCCTCATCCTGCATAGCTGCTGCTTTCATCACCGTAGGTGTTATGAGAAGGCTGCTGAGATGGATTGTCTCCAAGACCCTGCTAAGCTGAGCACAAATGTCAACTGCATCACCAAGACGATCACTTGTGGTGAGTATTACCAGGTGCCCTGTGGACTTTGCTGAGAAATGACAGTTCATACTAAGATTTCTATTATTCACCCTCTCTATCAGCACCTTTGGGGGCATCATCATATGTTAGAGCCATACAGAGGTAGCAGTGATTCTTTACAGGGGACTGAGGCCCAAGAAACGAATCTTCAGTTCTACTATTTTTGAAATCCTAGATTTTTATTTTGTATTGAAAGAATAGTTGATCAGCACATTATTTGGTTTTTTATATTCTCTTACTTGTTGAATGACAGAAGTTTGAGAAAAACAGTTTGCTAGTTATGCATTATGTAACATTGAGGTAATTCGTTTTCAGAACTCTCACAGCAGATAAATCCTGCTTCAAAGACTATAGTTCTCTTAGTGACGGGAAGATGCTAACACAAAAATTGATGGAAGTGTAGGTAGAAACAGAGTGTTGTTTCTGTTTTTAAAAATCAAACACATGTAGGTTCAAAGCTCATCATGTATTTCCAGGACTTTCATCTGATATCTCTGATAAGACACTGAGTAAGAAAAGATATAGTAGAAAGAGAAGCATGACAGATTGGGATGCAGGAGTCATTCTTTATGAATGCCTACTCTGTGACATAGGCTTGATTTCTAGCAACTGATCTTCCTAAAATCCTTATAGGAAGAACTTTTTAAATAAAACTTTTCAGAGCATACTAAAATTCAGAAATTGAATAGCTTGCCTAAAATCATATAGTTGACAAGTAACAGAGCTCAGCTCTCAGAATTGTGGAGATTCATGCCATGTAAGGAAATGAAGGGACAGAAATCACTACATGAGATACATAGAGAGCTTGGAATATTCTAATAAATCTTTCTTAGTCACCAAAGACACCAAAGACATGCAGAGCCCATACAGTAAGTGCAAGATGATCTTCCAGGTGTTGGGCATATCCTAACTTTCTAAAATTTCTTTACAGTTCTTACACAAATTAACTATGAAAAACAAATGCTAGATAGGCTAGACAAAATCTGTGGAGGAAAATAGAATATTTTAATATAAAGGCAGAAGAAGCATCAGGGAGAAGGTCAGAGGAGCTTGCCTGAATAGATAATTGTGAAAACAGACTGAGGCAAGTTTGGGAGTGAGCCCCTGTGAGAAGAGAAGTGTAGATTGAAGATATAGCACAAGGCCAGCATGCTTGGAATTTTTGTGAAATGGGAGGCAGACAGTCACACATGAGGTGATTGGGGAGAAATAAAAGGGGAAGAGATCTGAGAAGAAATAGGGGGCGCATCAGATTAACTGAATTAGGAAACTGGACAGACAACAAGACTGGTTCCTTAATAAGAATAGTGGGAAACGAGAAGAAGAACCAGGGAGACTGGGTAGGAGGAGACTAACATAAATAGTGAAGAGCTGGAGGGTGAATGTTGCTTACTCAGCTCAGGCCTGAAAAGGAGATAGGAAAATACAGTCAGAATTTAAGGGGAATGGTTGTAGAGCCAAACAGGTAGCCTGATAGGTAGGGTGTGAATAAAAAGAAAAACAGTGAATGTGACTTTCAGGTTGGCAAATGCAAAAGAAAGGATAGAACTGACACTATTGAAATGAAATCTGCCAGAAGAGGGGACAAGATCGTAGAATTTGCATTAGCTCCTAGCTTTTCAAGTGAGGTCTTCCAATCTGCTCTGCCTTGTTTCTGTGCACAGCATCCAAGGACCCTTGTGAGCACCTTCTCTGTACCTGTGACAAGACTGCCATAGAGTGCTTGGCTCAGTCTAGCATCAATGTTTCCCTGAATCTTCTAGAAACATCTCTCTGCATAGTTCAGCCTGCAGGTAGGAAGAATGGGTTTCTGCACAACAACAGGGTTGACAATCATCGGCCAAAACCGGTTTGAAACTAATAGTCTATTTAGATGCAGAAATATGAAGTAAAACAAAATCTGTGTCCCAATTTTCTATGAAAAAATGCTAGAGCCCCTATTTAAAAGATAAAAGTCTAAAAAAATAAAGAGAAGAAAATAACAAAAAAGTGGGGTGGTGGCAGTTTTTTGCATAGATGCAGCAAAAGTTGGGGGAAAATAGAAAGAAAACCCTTTGGCCTAAAAATAGGGAGACCCTACTCATGAAGCATCTTGCCATAAGACACTTTCTAAACTCCCAAACCACTGGCTTAGAGAGACTCTATTGTGTTTTGTTTCCAGAGACAACTAGTGGCAAAAAGTTGATGACACTTGAGACTAAAGGTAAGACCTTCTGGGTGAAGATGACATTTACAATGAAGGGGCCAAATAACACCCAGGCCACTTTTAACAAGTCATTGAGCACCACTGGGTTCTGTTGATGGTTTGAGGTTGTTCCTGGGAAGTACTTGAAGTTCTGTTTCCTCTACCTAGCTTTCCTTATAGAATTTTGTTGACCCTTGGTCCTAGAGGTGGCTCATTCATTCATTCGACTGACTAGTTACCATTCCTTTTGATAAACCCAATAAAAAGTGGTCTGAGTGCATATTTTCTCTCCCTACGTGTTCATAAAGATAATTTAATCTAATTCATGTGGATGTAAATGCCAAACCTTTTGGCTCCTTTCTTTTTAAAAACATCTTTTAAATTTTATTTTACTGAAACCATTTTGATCTACAAAATTCTTCATAGTTAAATTTCAGATATATAGTGAATCAGGGCCATTCCCACCACTATGTCTACCTCCGCTCACCAATGAGCCCAGAGCGCATCCTGTACTACCAACCATTTGCCCCTCTGGCCTGCCAGTATAACAGGCCCCTTTAAGTTTAGATTGTTAAATAAAGTTTAGGTCTCTTGATTCTATTATTGTTAACTTTGGCTTTGATATTTAGTTCTGTCCTTTTGTCTCCACCAATGCACCTGATACCACTTGGCCCCAGGACCCTATCTTTTATTTTTCCCTTTCTTCCTAATTTTATAGAAAAATGCAGAAATATGAGATAAAACAAAGTAATCTGTGTCCGAATTTTCTATGAAAAAGGTGGGAGTCCCTATTTAAAAGATAAAAAAAATAAGTAAAAAACAGGGGCCAGAGTGATAGCACAGCTGTAGAGCATTAGCCTTGCATTCCGCTGACCCAGGACAGACCTGGGTTCGATCCCCAGTGTCCCAGATGATCCCTCAATCTATGAGCAATTTTTGAGCACATAGCCAGGGATAACCCCTAAATGTCACCAAATTTGGCCCCAAAAACAAACAAACAAAACAAAAAGAAAGAAAGGAAAAGGGGTGGTGGTGGTGGCAGGGTTTTTGCATAGGTACAACAAAAGTTGGAAAAAAATAGGAAAGGAAAAACTTTTAGCCTGAAAACAGGGAGACCCTACTTTCGAAGCATCCTGCCATAAGATCAACTACAGGCTCCAGGCATACTAAATTCTAAATTGTCTACCCCAAAGTCTTTCTTCGTGGTCTCAGTAGAAGTTCTTCTCAATCATAGTTTTTGCAGTTTTCTGTAATTAGAGATCTTGGTTTTTGCACAAATCCTATGTCAGTCAGTGTGTCAAGGAGCATCTTCTGGTTTCACCTCATCATTTGGTGGTGATGCAGGGAAACCTGCTCTAAAAGCAAGTTGTTGCTGTTTTGAAGTCATTAGAGTGTCATATAAACCAACTCTGGAGCAAGTCAGTGACATTTTGTCTCCTTTCTTAGCTCTATAGACAGCTCTCCTGTATGCAGGATGCCCAGGACAGGGTTAATTAAGCAACTTAGTCTGAGTTTAACAGAGTTCTTCTTAAAGTGGGACACCTGCTGCTGGTATTCTTTCTTCTGGTCTTCCCTGCACCAATGCCTGACTGGATTCTCTCCTGAGTGGGACCTTTCTGGAGAACCCTTTGTACTTGGATGTGTGAGTGATGCAAGAAAGTTTAACATACCTTTTATTTTTCAGTTCTTCTCTGCCAATACCTCTCCAGCTGCCTCCTCCATTGGTTTATCTGTCCTCAGCCTGTGCTCCTTTGAGATATATGACACTGTGGATATTATCCTATCAATCATTGCTTTCAGGAGGTCTCTTTTTTGCAGGAATTCTTCTAGAGTTTACAGACACCAATATGACGGCCCTCTCAGGAGAAGGTGAGTGGACGAAGACTTGAATTGAACCCACATGCTTGCATTTTCTTGTTCCATCAACCCCCTTGTTGGAGTTTATCCCAAGTTACCTGGGTTTATAAGAGAACTTCCTCAAGTGTCACTCTTAGGTCTTTTTGAACTCCAAGAGGCTTCCCTTGTTCCTCAGGTCTTTTTCCACATTCCTTTTTCTGCCTGCCCATTACTCTCAGATGAAATAAAGGGTGCCAATACTTAATTGCTAAAGTTGATTATAATTTAATTAATTTTATTCCATTATTTGAAAATCAAATTTGTGTTGATTTGTCACCAGTGTACAATACTCTCAGTGCCAGGGGTCCATTGCTACACATCTCAGTGTGAGTGCAAAGGCACCATTATAACACTGAAGATCTAGTATCATCTCACTACTACAGTGTCCTCTAGTCATATATCTTCTACCCCTGGAAATTGATTTTTAGTAAACAAAAAAGAATGTTTTATGTATAAATATTGCACATATATATATGAACAGATTTTGTATGTTTGTGGGGGGAAGTGTTCCTCCAAAGTAAAGCTTGGGCATCTGAGGGTCACTTTGAACAATACTTGACTAACTGGGCAGGATAGTTCCATGCTCAAATCAGGTGGTGCTTGGCCCACAGTGCTGGAATAGAATAGAGCTACCATAGTGGTTTTTGGAGGGAATTGAACTTGAGGTTTCCTATCTACAAAACAAGCACTCCATTTTCCAGCCCTTATAGCTACCTCCCCAGTCCCTGTAAGAGACATTTAGAAGTCCTGATAGCTCCTGGAAAAAACCACATTTAACTGGAAATCCCATCTTTTTAGACACTAAACCTGCAACCCTATACCTCAAGGTGGGGGTATGCTCCACATTAATGTCCCCCCAAAATTATTTCTACCCTCTGCTGCTTCTGTTGGGTATTGGCAGAAGCTCATTGTAGAGATCTCTCATCGTTTTTCTCACATTCAAGAGCATCTCACATCCAATAGCTCTGGAATGCAGATTAAAGAAAAGAGAAAATGGAACTCCCAAATGCAGTCAAAGTTCCACCTGGAGTCCTGCCCATAAATGGCAGCTGTAACTTCCACTATAAGTGTAGGATAAAAGGTGTATTCTGCAAGACAATTACAAAATAACCTTCCATTGGTACATTCTAACTTTTCTCTAGCTTAATTCCTCATCACCACATCACCTGAGCCTAGGAAGCAAGCAACAGAGTCAGGGTCACCAAGGGGTCCAAGCTGAGATTTATGGGAAAGAACAAATAAGCTCATACCTTCATTCCAGTGTGTGCCAGTGTGCATACACACACACACACACACACACACACACACACAAATATACACAAACATACGTACATAGGCCTCACCAGTACAGCAACACATACAAGTGTTTCTCTGAAGTAGTAACCAGTCAGCAAGGCCAAGTCTATCATATACATCACACAGGGGCAGGAAAAGTTACAAGCAAGTGTTCTCACTGTCAGGAGATGTAATATTTATGTCTTTGATTCAGACAGATGTGGGATTATATCTTGTCACTTTTCAATTGTGCGACCTTGAATTATCTTTTCAAGTAGGAACTCTGCAACAGTGCTTGCAGCCACCAGGGTAACATAAGATAATGCTCAGGGGCCTAGGCAGCAGGGATTGGACCCAGGCCCTGTGCATAGCAGACATACACTCTAGTCTCTTGAGCTACCTCCCCAGGATTTTTTGTTTGATTTGGTTCTTGGTCCACACCCGGCAGTACTCAGGTGTAGACTTTTGACTGTGCACTCAGGAATCACTCTTGCCAGGCTTGGGGGACTATATGGGATGCCGCAGATCCAACCTGAGTTGGCCACATGCAAAGCAAATGACCTACCCTCTGAGCTATTACTCTGGGTCCTACATAGTCTTTTGTTTCAGTGCTGAGGCACACATTTATTTCTGCACCACATAAGGCTCAATGGTAGCATTGAGCCATATACCAGGCCATTTGCTCTGTTATTTGGATTTTTAAAAAAGTCCTCTCTATTTTCCAGTGTTTATGTTTGCATAAATCAGGGTCAGAAAATGTTTTATGATGAATAAAAAATTAAATATTTTAAAATTCAGGGTCGTTAGTGTTATTACAACCACTTGTCTCTGATAATATAGCAGGAAAGCACCTGCAGCTGAACTCGCACTGGTTGGGGAGGACTATCTGCAAATTAAAACTTGTTTCCTGAATAGGGATGATGTTGGTGCCTATTTGTTAGGGTGATGGAAGGATTAGATAAAAGAACCTGGAAGATTCTAGATAATATCCTTCATCGTGGTATAAAATACAGAATCTGGGGCTGGCACGGTGGCGCTAGAGGTAAGGTGTCTGCCTTGCCAGCGCTAGCCTAGGACGGACAGCAGTTTGATCCCCCAGCGTCCCATATGGTCCCCCAAGTCAGGAGCGACTTCTGAGCGCATAGCCAGGAGTAATCCTGGAGTGTCACCAGGTGTGGCCCAAAAACAAACAAAAATTACAGAACCTACCATCACAAACAGGAAACTGGGAAACTTGCTTAAGATATACCATCTCATTGAATGTACACATGGTCTTATGAAATCACTCTTTTAACCTTCATCATAAGATAGAAAATTAGAAAGAGAAGCTGTCCAAGACTTAGAATGTGAGGGTAAAACTAGGATTTGATCCCTGGGATGTGTCTGGCATAACTCTGAGATTAGACTTGCTCTCATTTTGCCTTCATCTATACATAGTGGTAGGCAGGAGAAGAAAATGCCCATTTCTCCCCAGAGAAGTCATTTTCTAGTCTATCTAAACACAAAACTGATCCAAACCAAGTGCCCCTGGTCCACAGAGACAGGACTTAATTTTGAAACTATGTGTAGACATATTCCCAGGTGCCTTTGTCCTTTGTCCTTTTTGATGACTTCTGTCTATCTTAGGTGCTGAGCTAATTAGAGAACTGAACCAGTTTGCTTTTTTCTGTCTTGTTTTCACAGTGTTTGCTGAGACCAGCACTCACAGACAGATCACATTCTCCAGGACAAGTAAGCTGAGGAGAAGTTGGAGGAATTGTGGGTAGAAATACCATTGAAATCTTATATTCTGTTCTCATGCCAGCCTGTGGACAAGATCAGAGGAAATATACTCTTTTTGTCAATTGCATGAGAAATAGGGGCTCTAAACAGCTAAAAGCTCCTGCTATTAAGCAAATAATTTTCCTATGGGTTTCTAATTTCATTTTTTTTTTTTTTGGTTTTTGGGCCACACCCAGTGACACTCAGGGGTTATTCCTGGTTATTCGCTCAGAAGTCGCTCCTGGCAGGCACGGGAGACCATATGGGGAACCGGGGGATCGAACCGTGGTTCATCCTAGGTTAGCACTGGCAAGGCAGGTACCTTACCTCCAGCGCTCAAATTTCTTAATTTGAAAACTGTGTTTTTTTGGGACCCGGAGAGATAGCACAGTGGCATTTGCCTTGCAAGCAGCCGACCCAAGACCAAAGGTGGTTGGTTCGAATCCCGGTATCCTATATGGTCCCCTGAGCCTTCCAGGGGCTATTTCTGAGCAGACAGTCAGGAATAACCCCTGAGCACTGCCGGGTGTGGCCCCCCCAAAAAAAGAAAAGAAAACTGTGTTTTTTGGGGGGAGGCCGGGGAGAGTAGTGAGGCAAGCTATTTGACTTGTACATAGCTGACCCAGGTTTGATCTCCAGTATCCCACATGGTTTCCTGAGCTCTGCTAGAAGTAATTACTGAATACAGAGCCAGGTGTGATAGTTGAACATAGCTGGGTATGAGCAAAAGACAAAAAAAAATAAGAAAGAAAGAAAATATGATGTATTTTCTTTCTATTATATAATATAGAAAGCAGTCATTTACCAAAATATTATTACATTAATACGTCATTAAAATTATCCTGTTTACTTTGTGGTCATTAAGCAACCTGGATCCTTTACTACAACAGACAAATAACAGTAACTCTCTACTAACTACTAAGAATGAAAATTAAACAAACCTTCCTTAGTTAACAGTCAGTGACATTGTTAAAACCCTAAAGTGCTGACAAGTTCTTAAACCCCTGTCCTCATTCTCTGAGCTATTCATCCATGACCATCAGAAGCATGTTACTATTCTTATTTTATAGATAAGAAGAAATTCTGATGAGTAGAGTCCTTTAATGCAGCAGCAGAGTTTAATATTCCTTATTTCTTATCCTATATGCTGTGTACTTAAAAGAGAACCAACTGCCAGAACTTAGGTTTTCAGACGTTTTTCTTTGCTGGAACATTTATATCTATATGAGCACATTGCAAAACCTGAATTTCATACACAATATCATCATCTTGATCTCTGACACATAAACTTTAAGACATTCTTTCATGGCAGACCATTTTGAAGTTACTTTTCCTAGTTCTTAGCCAGAATAGAAAGAGTGCAGAATCCAGTTTAGCCAGCTGTCCTGGTTTTTTGCTGTGCCCTTTTCTAGCTTCATGATCTGAACCTAAGATTTTTGGTTGCCAGCATCCTCATCTGTAAATGAGAGCGAGCAGAGTACTAATTCATGGAGGTGTTAAGACCAATATGGTGCTTAGTACAATCTCTGGTATATAGTGATTGATTCTGTCTTGGTTGCTATAAACAAAAGTACTCCAAACTTGGGTCTTAAAACCAACAGATGTTTATTTCTTAGGCTTCATGGTGTTGAAAACCCAGTAGCAGGAGACTGACTGTACAGTAAAATTTCATTTCCTGGTTTATAGGCTTTTTCATTGTATTTTTGTTATAGCTTTACTTTGTTAGAAGAGTGTAGAAATTCTCCTTTTCTCCTTTATTGTGGCATCAATCCCATTTGTCAAGGTGGAAACCAGTTACTCACTAAAGGCTCCATTTCCAAAATCCACTATATTGATTGGGTTTTAACATACAATTTTGTGAAGATGGCCTATTTAACTAGTAATATAAGTAGAAGCTTAAAATCTGTCTCACAACAAGTACTGAAGAATCAGGATTCAACAGGCTGCCTGAATTCACATCATAACTGTAATCACATCAGTTTTCTGATTTGTTCACTCTCTCAAAAAGAATAAATGAATGAAGAAAGAAAAAAACTATTTTATTCACATTCTAAAGTCTGCTATGCCAAAGCACTTACAAAATTCAAGTTTCCCACCAGACAAATTACAGATGCATTATCAGCAAGCCTTTCTAGGGGTGGGGATGGGACCTGCCTTTTTGACTCAGCTGTGATCTTTCCACATCTTTCTCTGGGACATGATCATGGGTAAAGGTTAGCACATTCACCTCCAATGCCTAGTGATAAGGGGACAGCTTGTCAAAATCAAGAAGGGATGCCTACAGTTAACACCCACCCTGTCTCTTCTTTTTAGGTCAAGAAACAGGTCAAGACAAGGAAGGTGCTGAAGTCACTAAGACCACACTCCTTCCAGGTAAGCACATTTGCTTTCCAACTTTTTTGTGCGTATCCTTGTTTCCTAGACATGGAAAAATAGTTGTGTTTCAAAGGGTTCTTTTTGGAAAGACCCTATGAAGTAGGTTGGATGAAGGTTGACCCATAGAACAGAGCTTACGAAGGCATTAAGGCTGGGGGATTGGATAGAGAATTTGGGACAATGGTGGAGGGTGTGATGTTGGAATACTGTATATGTAATATAATTCATAGGACCTCAGCAAAAAATGGGGAAATGTTTCTAAAGACAGCTTTATTATCAGGGGTTCAGGGGGGCTATCACTGCTAATGAGCCACAATTCACACTTAGTAAATACAGAAAGTGAGACCCTACTTTTTATTTAAATCACTATTACTTCCACGTGATCATGATGACCACTTATGATATTTGAAGCTTTTTCTCATTTTCTCCTTCATTACCCATGCACATTTATGAATATAAATAAAATGACCAAGATCACTTGGCAGCCACGGTTTTTTAGTCTGACTTGTATCATTTAATACAATATGTTGTTTCCTGACATTAAATATTTCTATATAATAGTGACTATGCAAAAATCATTTCTCATATGGAACCCATAATTTTTAATGAATTACTTCTAACACTTATTATAAATGACATATTTGTACTATGCTCATGCCTTTCAACTTCTGAATTTTATTTATCTGGAAAAATGCTTAAAAAGTGAATTGCTAGATAATGGACATAATCATTTTAAGATTCTCAATATGATGCTAAATTGCTCTAGACAAAATTGCAATCAGTTTACATTTGTCTGTGCATTTCCCATAATGGATCCTAGGTACTGTTATTTAAAACAAGAACAGGGGGCCAGGCAGTGGCCCTGGAGGTAAGGTGCCTGCCTTGCCTGCGCTAACCTAGGACGGACTGTGGTTTGATCCCCCGGTTTTCCATATGGTCCTTCAAGCCAGGAGCGACTTCTGAGTGCATAGCCAGGAATAACCCCTGAGTGTCACCGGGTGTGGTCCAAAAACCAAAACAAAAAAAAACAAAAAAAAAAAACTCCAAAAAACCAACCAAACAAACAAAAAAAACCCCATTCATTTTAATAAAATGGAGGATAAGGTAGCATTTTGTACCCTTTTCTTCTTTAAGGAAAATAATTTTAAAAAATGCTATGTTTAGAACCTAAACTGGTTTAGACTTTCACTATGGAACTCAGTACAACAATTTCCAACCTCTACCAGAAGTGGCATCTAATGATGCCAGGTGCAGAGTGCTAACACTAGGGTTGACTTTGCTCTCAGAACAATGATATTCCATGAGTGGGAAGTGAAGGGGCAAGAATTAGCCCCAGAATAATATATTTCCCCAATAATTTAGATTACAAATCTGTACCTAGTGCCCTCATAGGAGATACACAAGGAGTTTCTGACTTAATCAGCACCAAACATCCAGAAAATTCTTCCTCAAGTCATGCTAACTTCTACCAGGAGACCAAGTTTATGGGTGTTTAGGCACTAGGCTCTCAGGGGCTCCAGCACTCACAGAACATTCTACCTGGAGAATCTCAAACTTAAAGAGAAGATCCTTTTCTCATTGCCTTATCACCAGACACTTAGCTAGAAGGCGTTTAAAGTACCCAAACTGTTTCATTAGTCTGAGACACAAAAACAGAGATCAACACATACCCATTAGTTATCCCTCTAGTATACAGCAGAGCTGAAATTTAAACTCATATTTCATTTTTTTCTTTTATAAAAAATCTTTATTTAAGCACCATAATTACAAGCATGATTGTAATTGGGCTTCAGACATAAACAGAACACCCCCCTTCATCAGTGCAACATTCCTACCACCCTCTTCTTTTTTCTTCCTCACCAGTTTGAGTTTAATTGTAATCGACACTTTGAACTTTCAGTTACACATGGATCATATTAGAAAGCCAAATTAACTAATATTTATTAACCTTGTTTATTGGCAAAAATATGTACACATATAGGAGGACTTGTCCTAACTGAAATGTCCTGAAGTCAAGGTCTTCATCCTCAAACAGATGCAATGTTAGTCACATTTTACACATGCTTCATGAGACTAACGTTTCCTTGGATTTTAATGATTCATTGGTGGTTGTATAATTGTCTCTCTCAGACCTGAACTCAGATTTCTTTATCTCAAGTTCTGTGTCTGTTCTGCGCTATCACCTGGATTCTGCCAGTTTTATCACGAGGAACAGCTAGATACTTGTTCATGACAGAGAGGCAGATTTTGTTTAGTTTTCCTATACAGCAGAAGAGAGACTGGTGTAACAGAACCTAATTTTCTTCCTTAGTGGTGTTTTTAAAGTGGGAAGGAGGGAGAGGTGACCTGAAGGGGTCAGGAGGTGGAAATTGCAGAGCAAGTGGGAATTATTTCCTGAGCACGTTTATGCAAAGCAGGTGTCAGAGAGGGCCTCCATCAAGAATTCTTGCTTGCATCCTGCTTGTATTCTGGGGAGGCAAGGAAACAGGGATTGTAAACACTAGGTTAGGGTTTGTTTAAATCTCAGTTATAAGTATATGGAATGGGAAGACAAATTTGTGAGTGGACAAAGTTGTATGTGCCCAAACCTTGTAGTTCTCATACGGTGAGTTTGAAGCCTCATGAAATGAGGGCCAGCAGGAGGCTGAGGAGAGTTGAGTCAAGGAGAGAGCCTTGAGCACAAGGTAAATAGACCAGGTTTCTATTTGCCCAGAGCATGAGCAGAATATTGAATGCAGTACAGGTAGTTCAAGTTTGATCCCTCAAGTGCTGCTCTTGCCTCATTAGCAAACTAACAAGATTGCAGAGGTCAGAGTCTTAGGTTCTGAGTGTTCTGGTAGCTAAGCTGGTGCAACTGCAGCAGGAGAAGTTAAGTCTAGACATTCTCTTTGTCTGGACCAGGCCGTTATGAAGGCTTAGCACTGGATCACAGCTTCTGGCTAAGAGGACAGATGAGATTGAGTATATGGAGAAGCAGACAGTAAAAGGGAGCCTGCAGAAGGGAGACAGAGCCTTCTAGGCTGCTGTGCCAACATGCTGTCACCAAGTGTGGTCAGAAATTAGAGCCATGGTACAGCAGCGTACTTTCCTGGCATGTGGCAAATATGGATTCTATCCTGGGCACACCCAATCAGTCCTCCAAGCTTACTAGAGTGATTCCTAAGTGCCGAGTCAACAGTAAGCCCTGAGCATCACTGGTTATGACCCCAAAACCAAAAACTGTTTGCAGTAGTTTGAGGAGCATGGGATAGAATTTTGTTCATCTCATTATGAACTATGATTTGACTTACTTTCTTCCCCACTCTCTGTGTATCTTCACTGCAAGCCCCTATGGGCTATCTCTTGGCAAGCACCTTAGAGTAAAATATAATACAAGGGCTCAAGAGGCTTTAATCGTTTCTGTCCAAGAGATGCCATGTCACAGACCGATTGGTCTTGACACAAAGGAATCTTCTGGGTTCCCTTGAAAGATTTTAGCCAGGGTCTGCAAATGGGAAACAGAGGCCAAGGAGTCAAGTTGAGTTCAAGTTCTGTCCCGTTTATTCAAAGCAAAAGGTGGGGCATTTATATTAAATTTATTGATAAATCATTAGGCTAATTTACCCGAGAAAAGGCACAGAGGAAATTGTTCAAGGCATATTATTGATGCAGGATAGTTTCACTTTTGAGGTTGGTTGCTTCTTCCTATCAGTAGTTTCACTATGGGAGGGTCAATTCAGAATTGTTTTGGTTTTGTGCACATTGAAATGGAGTCTGAAATGTTAACCTTTACTATGACTGCACGTAGGCTAAGAGCAAAGTGTAATTATTCTGTAAGACTAAATACAAATAATTGAATCTACGCAAATGTTTCTTATAAGGTGTATTTATATATCTGAGTAATTTTTAAGAGAGGTTCTAAGAAAAGTGAGTAATAATTATTAAAGAATATTTGAAATCATGTAAATATTAAACCTGAGTAATCTTAGAATATCAGCTGAAATTATGTCTCCATTAATATTTATGCTACATCCCCCTTTTCCTGAATGTCTCATGGACAGGCAACCAAGGATTTTCAGAGCTCTAATGCCTGTAAGTACAGGTTAATTTTACAAGCATCTTTTCTTACAGGTGCTACTTTTTTAGTTTCCTCACTGCAAGTACAAACTGCTTTGAAAAGGTTCCTGTAATAGCAGACAGCTTTTAAAATATTCTCCCTTGGGCAGTTAGGATCTCTTTTGGTACCTACCTAGGTCTCAGGATTGAATACAAAGGAAGTAGCAATGTCATTCTGACTGACACATGGCAGTTTGAGTGTATCTTAGAAAATATTGCAATTATCCAATAGTTTGGATAATTATCCAATAGTTTGGAAATTCCAGGGCCTCTGAGACTGCTCATAGGTCTGTCACCCGCATTTGGGGACGCTCTCAGTATCTACCTACATCTGGCCATGACCCGGTCTCCATTCTTGAAGGCATTTGAGGCAGCTCTAATGCTGTGTTTTAGGATCAGCAGAGATCATGGCCACAGTTCCAGAGCTCTCCGCTGTCCCCACTAGCGCTCAGTCTTCGGGGTTGGCAGTGTCTTCTGTCAAAGGTGAACCTGAGAATACAGCTGGAAGAGGTAAGGGGGGGGGGCAGAAATGCCTGTATTTCCCTATTCCCCAGGGTCTCCATACATCAGAAAAATGGTCCTTATGTCCCTACATGCCACCACGACCTTCTCCAAGGTTGTCAAAATGGATTGTCTCTTGCCATTTAGGCACACAGGATCTTTGCTTTACCTGGAGCCCCTCAGCTACTGTGTTAGAATCCCCTTGCTTGTTTTCTTGCTTCTTGCAGATGGAGAGGGCACTGCCCACTTTAGAGTTTGTTGGAGTGATGAGTTTAACAATCCTCTTTTCTTTCACATCTCCACTTTGTGTACAGTGCGTACAGTGTGTGGATATGGTAGAACTATGGCAGTAATAGCCCTCTGTTGCCTTCTCGGTTCCCCTTCTACCGAACCCTAGATGGTGGCTTTCACAAATATTGGCTTCACTCACCCACATCTGCAACAGGAGGAGGAAGATGGTGGTAGGTAGGCAAAATGAAAAGACAGAAAAAGATAATCAGAAGGCTTTAAGTACTGCCATTGCTTCATAACCTGATGGGGTCAGGAAGCTTAAGAGGTCAGCAAGGACTCTTCAAGGATGCTGGCCAATCTACTCAAAATATAGATGTGTTGGCCAGGGAGATATTTAGAAATTCGAGGTGCATGCTCTATTGGTGCTGGGACTATATTCAAATCCTGGCAACGAGATCGGTTTCCTGAATACCACTGGGATGGGGGGTCTAATAAACATTTGGCCCAATTGGCTAAGCATCACAGGGAGTGGCTCTGGGGTTCCTAGTACCCCGGGAGAGCACTCTACCAAAGGGGGGAAAAAAGGAAAGAAAAGAGAATTGGACCGAACAGCATCTCTCATTCTGACTCTTTTCCATCTCTTAGGGGGTACTTAATTACAAGGGGTAGAATGGGCACATCCAAGACAGGTAGATGAGCTCCAAAAGACAGCTTGACCAAAGAGGAGTGTGACCAGAAAGATGGCAAGGGGAGGCACAGCACAAGGGTGTACTAAGACCACTAGTGCCTGCTTCTATGTTTGCCCCATCTTTCCTGCTCCCCTGAGATTCTTTGCTTCTAACCAGCCTGTGACAGATTCACCTTCCTGCAGCGAAGGGGGGACAGCATGCAAAGGATACCAAGACTTGGGGAGATGCTCTTTTGCCTGACATCCCAATGCCCAGAGGAATTTGAATCTTATGGCTGTTACTGTGGGCAAGAAGGACGGGGTGAGCCCAGAGATACTCTGGACAGGTAAGAATCGGGAAAGCAGCGAAGGGTGTGGTAGATAGTTTTGCTTGCAGAGAGGTTTCACAGCGAGCTGCTGCAGCTTTTTCTTTATGGAGGGGGCTTGCCATCTGGCATGAAAGTATCAGTCTATAGTAGCATTTAGAAGATCCCCAAATATGCCTATTTTGCAGTGACCAGGTATAAAATCAGGGTCTCTACTTGTGTTTTGCAGGAGACCACATGGAAATAGCTTCTTAACATTTAAACGTAACTGCTAACATTTCCATCTCCCATTCTGGGAAGAATTTTCCTGATCTCACTTATTTACTCATACATGCACCATACCACCTATATTTCCCAAGTTTTTGCTCTGTACCGTTTTTGTTTTTGTTAAGTACTAAGCTAGGTGATGGAAAGACAAAATTAACATAGAAAAAAAGTAAAGTGTAACAAACTACCTATGTCTAAGGAACGCTTCTTTGATGAAAAAAGGTGGACAAGCCAACAGAAGTGTCACTCAATACAAATAAGTGAGTGGAAGAAGCAGTGGAAGGATGAAGCTTGAGATGACTCCTCAGAGTTGAGTTTGAGGAATATTTAGAGAAGAGAATTGAGCATTGGGGAGATTTTATGGAGAGGGCCCAGGAGAGTGTTCAAAGGGAACATGCTTTGTATATGAGAGTCCTGGCTTTGATTCCCGGCACATGATAAATCAAAGCACCACTGGAGCAAACCCTAAGCTCTGAAACCAGAAGTAGCTACTGAACACTAATGGATGTACCCCAAAACTGAGTCCCCTAGTAATGGAGAACCTGCATTCAAAAGACAGCAAGTAGAAAACTTATCTTGCCTACTATGCCCATGCTCCCCAATTTCAGCACTTCCAGGTGTAGCACCGGAGCTCCCAGTACTGCCAACCAGGATGATAAAGGCTGGCAAAACAGATGCTTGGCTGAGCAAAATTTTTCTACCCCAAACTTCCAATCTATGATAGAGCACTACTCTGACTGTGGTCTCCAATGCTGAGCGAGTTGTTAAAGAACTTAGAAGAGTGACAAAGTGTGTGTAAGGGAGCATTCCTTAATGGCTGTAGCCATCTCAAATGTCCTGAGGTTGTTCTTTGGCTGGGACTGGGGAATACTGAGATTTCACAACTGTACTAGGCCAAAAAAGTGTTGACTTATTTCCACACATTTACTGAGGCTTTTCTCTATACCAAACACTTTCTGGATGTAATTCTGCATGTATGCTTGGTACTTTGCTGTCTGTTGAGGATGAAATCCTGTGGATGGCCTACTTACCGTTCTATTTTGCAGAAGGATAGAGGGAGTAGGGTCACTTGAGCTCATACGGTGCTTTTCTATAAATCAAAACTTATACATATTCCTCAATGCACTTTCCCTGAAATTCCATATGAGTAACTCTTGTTCTCCACAAGAATAATTATTATACTCACTGGAAAGAAGGTTCTTCCATCCCCAGGGAGTATGGGAGGAGCCCGTCTTGAGTGAATTCCTGGAGCTTCTGAGCAAATAAAGGGTTTTTGTGTTTGCTTCAGGTGCTGTTTTTCTCACCACTGCTGCCTGGAGCAGGTGAGAAAATTGGGCTGCCTGCTGGACAGGATTCCTCCATCACCAGTGGTGTGTGAGGGTCGCACCCCCAAGTGTAAGTGTGGTGTGTGGACTTGGGCTTTGAGGCACTAATTCACTCAAGTGGCACCCCAGTATATGCTGCTGGTGGCTTTTCTAACACCTTTTTATATTCACTTTGACCCAATACCTTTAACACATACCAGGACCCGTTCCTTCCATGAAATTCAAATGGTGCTAAAGTCACCAGTTGTCTAAAGACACTGACCAGATATCACAGATCTTATCCTTATAGCCTTGTGACTCTGAATTTCTGAGACACAGAGGAGGATGCCAAGGCCCAGGGAGGCACAGAAATATGAGCTGGCCCTTGGACTGGAAAGTTGGATTGTGTTTGAACTAAGCCTTCATTTTGCTATTAACTCTCTTCTCAGAAGCAGGAAGCAGGAACCTTTTCCCAGTGAGATGTTAGAAAAACCTTTAAAAGTGGATATTTCTAGAAATAGAAAAGAGAATTATAGCCTTTTGGGAACTCCTAGCAGGCTAGGAAACAATGCTGTGGGACAGTCAAAGCAGTAAATAAGGTAGGACTGTGGTTGTGTAAGATGAGGTAGAGATACATCATGAGAACCTGAGGGGTATGGCAGAATGATAGGGATCTTGTTTGTTTGTTTTGGCCACACCCAACAGCCTCAGGGATTACTGTGGCTCTGTGCTCAGGAATCATTCCTGGCAGGTACAGGGGATCATATGGGTTGCTAGGATTCGAACCACCATCCGTCTTGGGTCGGCTACGTGCAAGGTAAAAGCCCTACCGCTGTGCTTTCCAGTCCCTGATAGGGCTCTTGTTTTACACAAGGATAACCTTGGTTTAATTCAGGCACCACTTAATAGTCCCCTGAGCACCTCCAGGTGTGATGCCTGAGCACAGTGTGGGGAGCATGCTCTGAGCACTGTTGGATGTGATAAAAACCAACCAACCAACCAACCAACCAACCAACCAACCAACCAACCAAAGAAACCCAACAACCACCAAAAAATTCAAATGAAACTCTTAGCTTTGGACTTCTCCAGTGTACACACAGGGTCCTTTAGTCATGCCTCAGGTCCCACCTGCTTCTCCTCTCTCCACTGCCTAACATGTCAGGGCTCTGCATTTGCTTTCTGAACCAGATATGATTCTGTAAACTTGGAGTACACTGTCCTGTGCCTCAGCACGTGAGGCAGTAAGATACTTAGAGAACTGTTTTGTGCTATTTTCTTTTCTTTTTTTTAATCTTTATATAAACACTATGACGCTTTGTGCTATTGTAAGGGCCCAGAGCAGCAGGCTTATGTAACTGTTGACTCTGTGCTTCCACAGATGAATGGCAAAGCATTTATTTGGTTTTTTGGGCCACACCCAGTGACGCTCAGGGGTTACTCCTGGCTATTAGCTCAGAGGTCGCTCCTGGCAGGCACGGGGGGACCATATGGGAAACCGGGGGATCGAACCGCGGTCCGACCTCGGTTAGCGCAGGCACCTTACCTGCAGCGCCACCGCCCGGCCCCTCATTTATTTGGAAATAAAGTTGAGACCAATATAGATTAAAAAAAGATAAGGAAGTGTGATGAGCAAAACTCTGGTTGATATTTTATATTCAGACTAGACTATATCATTAGCTTGAATGAAAAGAAAACTACAGATAACAACAATACTCTTTATAGAATGTGAGTCAATGTCTGAACATCTCTGGAGGAATTATTTGTGAGTCATACAGGTACCATATATCCCCATCCCTACTGCATATACTGAAACATATCATAAATAAGGCAGGATGGCCAGATACAGACCACAAAATCACATGTATTCAAATTTTAGAATTTGAATTTCAGATAAGTGAGTTTATTACAGATATTCCCGTTAGAAACAAACTTATTACTGGGCCTTCATTTTGTGAAATTCAAAGTTAATTGGAAATCACATATTTAACTAGCTCTATTAAATGACACCTAAATTATTCTAGTTGACAAATGGAGAAAACCTGAAAAATTTCTTTTTTTAACAAATATTTCTTGATGAACTAATTCAAAGTTATTCGGCAATGACAAGGCTTGGGACATGCAGGAATCGCCAAGCAAAATTTTTCGCTCCAGCAGGAGATAATTACTACACAATTCCATTAATATAAAACCCACAGTGACAAACAGTGTCAGAGAGGCAGTTTTAATGATAACCCATGAGAGGAGAGATAGAGAATACTATTTTGGCCTAGAGGCTCAGTGAAGATTTTACCCTTTAGTGAAGCTTTTAGGAATCAGCAAGTGGAGTCCTGAGAGAAAATGAGGTAACACCCAAAGAGAAAAGTATTTCCAGCAGAGAGAAACATGTACGCAAGACACCCAAGAGGTTATATGATGGGAGTGGGAGAAAAAGAATACAGGGCCCTCAGAGTAATGGTGGCTCTGTGCCAGAACTAAATTTCTATTCTGCTCTTACCCTATAAGGTGTGGGGCTGAGCCTGTGCACGAAGCTGCTTTGTGCCTGTGATGAGACGGCAGCCCAGTGCATGGCCTCTGCCTTCTTTAATCAAAGCCTCAAGTCATCAGACCTACAAGAATGCCAGGGCGACCAGCTTTCCTGTGAGGACAACATGCATGGGGGAGCTTCTGCTGCCTCCTTTGACTCCAGCTCTGAGGAGGTCAGCGAGGAAGACACACCCCATACGGAGGGCCTGAAAAGAACCAGAAGATTTTTGAGCAAGTCGCTTGGTCTCAAGGGAACCAGTCCACAGCATGGTCCTGGACAGATCTTCAGATAAGCACACCCTGTACTTCTGTTCCACCTCTTACCTTAAAGTTTTGGGCAAGCCTCAATGTTGCCTATGCACCTCTGTCCTTAGTAGAAGCTCAGAGGGAACAGAGGTAGATCTCTGCACATGTCCACATGTGCCTTTGGAAAAGGCAAGGACTAGCTTCTATAGTTATTATAGTGCACTATGGAAGCTCAATAAAATATTCTGATCAATATTATTTATTTAAATTTTTTGAGGGGGGCACTATCCCTTTGGAAAGGAGGGTCACTCTCAAAAATCCTCAGTTCCATGATGTGGGCCTGGTGGTTTGAGTTGGGCCCAGCAGTACTGGTGCTTGAGGGTCACCAAGCAACTTTTACTTGAAAGATACAAACTCATCCCCCCCTAAAAAATACTGTGTAGAGATGATGGTGATAGGACAGCAGGTAAGTCACTTATCTTGTACGCTGCTGACCTGGGTTTGATCCCTGGCATCCCATAGGGTCCCCTAAGCTCAGTGCCAAGAGTAAACCCTGAGTTCACTCTTGTTGGGTATAGTCCAAAAACAAATAAATCTTTTTCTTTTTTGGTTTTTGGGCCACACCCGGTGACGCTCAGGGGTTACTCCTGGCTATTC
>PVKC010000721.1:0-60548 GCA_004027635.1 Crocidura indochinensis
TTGGCAGATTGTTCTCAGGTGCAATTATCTGCTGGTGTCATAAGAAATGGGTTGCTGTGGCAGGAGAGGATTTCCCCAAGTAACTCCTGTCTCCTGCATGTGGTTCTCATTCTCCAGGAAACTAATCTGGATATATTTCTATGGTGTCAGATTCACTGAAGCAACTGGTGAGAGCACCTAGAAGCCCTCTACCTAAAGAGTCTTGCATGGCAAACCTGTTCTGTCATGTTCTGATGGACTGAGAAGATCTAAGATGTATTCAAATTCAGGAGGTAGAGAAGTCAACTTTCTCTTCCACTGGAAGAAGATGCAAAGTCCCTTTGCAAAGGTCATGGCACTGTAGAAAAGGGAATAATTGATGTTCATTTTATTTACGATGTAGTCATTTAATTATTTCCAGGCAAATATATTTGAACTTCTAGGACCCTTATTCTTATAAGGGTCTCAAAGAATGTATCTTTCTTAAAGTTAGAGTTTCAGTTAGAAATAATCATTCTTAAACTGGTAGAAATGGGTCACTTACAAAGTTTAAAAATACTAAACCAGGAGTCATAATATCTTGTTCCTGTATAAAAATTTTATTTCATTTTCGTCAAATAGCAAATTCAATCCATGAATACATTTATTTCAACCATGCCTTTGAAATTTTTGAAAAAAGATCTTATGTTATAAAACCAGAGTAAAGGAAAAGTGTTTGAATAATTTTTTTTTTGGTTTTTGGGCCACACCCGGCGACGCTCAGGGGTTACTCCTGGCCATTTGCTCAGAAGTCGCTCCTGGCAGGCACGGGGGACCATATGGGGAACCGGGGATCGAACCGCAGTCCGACCTAGGTTAGCGCAGGCACCTTATCTCCAGCGCCACCGCCCGGCCCCCGTGTTTGAATAATTTTAATTTCAGTATGCAAACTGATTTCCTACCACCCTACCTATTGTTCCCAAGGGCTTACGAATGCATGAGAGAAGGGCCATTAAGGAAAGGGGTAATTATATCCTCTGGTCTAAGGCAATATTTCATTAGTTGACATGGAAAGTTATTTCTAGAAGCTATCTGTAGACTGAGTCTAATTTTTGTGATGAGAACATTTCCACCAAATATAAAAATTAGAAGCTGTCAAAGTTAGGTCAGCTTAACTTGATAGTAAAAGAGGGGAGATGAAAAGTCAAAATATGCTCTGGAGACAAAGACACATCCTTTGTAGAAGGCCCAGACTTCATCTTAAACAGCATTGAATGACTCCCATAACACTGGTTCACGTACTTCTTGAGCATCTTCAAGTGTGGCCAAAAAAACCAAAAATGAAAGTTAATAAAAACAGTTGTAAATCTTTTCTCTATATACAATTTTGAATGTTTGACTTTAAACTTGAACGGCTTATATGATATGCTGGAGTCAGCTTAGACCAGCTTTTGAGATCCATACATCCGTTGAATGGAGAGTTCTTCACTTGCCAATCAATACTGGTGACTTGCTTACCTAGTAAAGCACTTCCCATCTGCAAAATGGAGTTGGACACATGTTTATCCCCATTGTACAAGTGATTACAGAAATATTAGTCAAAGCCCTATTGTTTGTCCATGGGTAAGAAATGGATTAGAGGGGCCTGGGAGATAGCATGGAGGTAAGGCGTTTGCCTTTCATGCAAAAGGTCATCAGTTCAAATCCCAGTGCCTCATATGGTCCCCCGTGCCCCGTGCCAGCCAGGAGCAATTTCTGAGCATGGAGCCAGGAGTAACCCCTGAGCACTGCCGGGTGTGACCCAAAAACCAAAAAAAAAAAAAAAAATGGATTAGAATAACATTTATGTGTAGAATTGGGTCTCTTTAAGGTGAAGGAGAAGAACCAGAAGTAACCTCTGTTGATATTGTAGTTCAGGACTTGGTAAATTTGGTACTACTGGGGAGCTTATGAGCATTGCAGAAATCCCAGGCCCCACTTAGACAGGCTGTATTGGAATCTGCTTTTGAATAAGTTCTGACACTGCAATCAGATCTAAGAGTTTTTATTGTAAGAGTAAAGAAATAGCTACATAGTTTCTTCTGAAGAGTGCATTTCCAGCTTTCTAGGCCCTTTTTCTTTCTTTGAATTTTTGATTTCTACATTCACATTTTCCTGCAATTGATCTGAAAGTCTGTCTTTGTTCAAATACCATGCCCTTTTGATAACTATGTCTTTATAGTAGAGTTTCAAATCAGGTAATGAGATGCCTCCCAGTTTCTTGTTTTTAAATATAGGTTTGGATATCCTAGATCTTTTATAGTTCCATACAAACTTTGTAATTGATTATTCTAAGCCCTTGAAGAATGGTGCCTGAATTTGAATAGGAATTGCATTGAAACTATATAATAATTTAGATAAGATGGTCATTTTGATGATATTGATTTTTCCAATCCATGAGTATGGATTGGAAGACCCCATTTCCTTAGGTCTTATTCAATTTTTCTTTGAAGTGTTTTGAAGTTTTCATGGTCTATGTCTCTCTCATCTCTCTTGTTAGGTTAATTCCTAGGTACTTGATAGTTTGGATATTATTTTAAATGAGATAGATTCTTTGAATCTTTCTCCTCTGAGTCATTATTTGTATAAAGGAATACAACTGTCTTTTGTGAGTTGACTTTATAGATGGCCACTTTGCAATATTGTTTTATTGTTTCTAAGAGTTTTTTTATGGACTCTTTAGACTCTTTGTTGTATATCATGTCATCATCTGCAAATAGATATAATTTGACTTCCTCTTTTCCAATTTGGAATTCTTTAATTTCCTTCTCTTGCCTTATTGCTGTTGCTAGGACTTTTATTACCATTTTGAATAAATGTGGAGACAATGAACATTCTTGTCTAGTGCCTGACCTCTCTTTTTAGGTTGTAGTATATAAAGGATTAATTGCTGGTAGAGTGTTGTTTGATTTAGTACACATGTAAAACACTGTGGAGATTTCTCCACAACTAAGAGTAAAACCCCATATGATCCAATAATTTTACTTCCTAATATCTATCCCCAAAGATAAAGAATGTGAATATAAAAGGAAAATACACACCTAAGATCACTAAAGTGCTTAGTACAATAAAGCAACTCAAATATTCAGTAATAGAGAAATGGATAAAGAGGTTGTGGTATATGTAAACAATAGAATGATGTGCAGCCATAGACATGATTAAAATTCATAGTTTGCTGCAACCTAGATGGAACTGCAAGGTAGCACATGAATTGAAATAAGTCTAAGAGGGCTACAACTATAGCACAGCAGTAGAGTGTTTGCCTTGCACAGTTTGATTCCTGGCATCCCACATGTTTCCCTGAGCCTGTCAGGAGCAATTTATGAGTGCAGAGTCAGGAGTAGCTCCTGAGCACTACCAGTTGTGGCCCCAAAACCTAAATAAATAAATTATTTTTTAAAAAGAAATAAGTCTAAGAGAGAAAGGCAAATAGTGAATGTTCTTATTTGTCTTCAAGAAAAGGGATGAACAGTATTAAATTATGACAAATACTTAGCCCTGGAGTACAGAGAAAAGAAGACAAAGGAAGGATAACTGAGTGGAGAGAGGAGGAAAAAAGAGGCAGACTGGTGGAACATAAAGACATTGTGGGGCCCGGGAGATAGCATGGAGGTAAGGTGCTTGCCTTTCATGCAAAAGGTCATCGGTTCGAATCCCGGTGCCCCCGATATGGTCCCCCGTGCCTGCCAGGAGCAATTTCTGAGCATGGAGCCAGGAGTAACCCCTGAGCACTGCCGGGTGTGACCCAAAAACCAAAAAAAAAAAAAAAAAAAAAGACATTGTGAAGGGTTTTAAACATCAGTGATTTTGAATGAATCATGCACATTGTATCAGTCACATACATCAAAATCCTAAGAGTCAACATGTTCATATGTATGTGACCCAAACTATAATAAGTAACTTAAAAAGAAACATTATTTTATCTTATTTTATTTTATTTATAACATCTATTTTATTCAATGTTCTTGAGGAATAGCTTCTTTGTATTATCAATGGGTATAACCCCCAAATTAAAACAAGACCAATATTATTTCTCTAACATTTCAAGACATGATGCAATTCTGTATTTTATCATCCTTGTAAATAACTGAATATTTTGGAGAATAATGTGGGCTATAAGCCAGTCAACAAATTAAACAAGCAACCTCTAATGATGTCTAAAGTAGAAAATGCAATGATTTAGGCAAGGAAAACATATGTGTCAAACAAATATAGTAAGTTAGAAAAGAAGTGAGTTATTTATACTAGCTGTGACTCTTCATTTATGACTTGATCTTTGAAAAATGAGAAGAAGGAGTTTTGGGTTCAGAGGGGAGACTGACGAGTCAGCTGAGATTGTGTTGGGCTATGTTTCATGAGACAAGAATCAGTTGGGAGGGTACTGATTCTCAGACATGAGCCATCTGTAGGGTTGTATGATGGGAGTTTATCTAAGAGTCTAGATTCAGAAAATTTGAAAAAGTAAAGCATAGAACAGGAATAGAGAG
Source organism: Crocidura indochinensis (assembly GCA_004027635.1). NCBI lineage: Eukaryota > Metazoa > Chordata > Mammalia > Eulipotyphla > Soricidae > Crocidura > Crocidura indochinensis. Next base: position 4,485 of record PVKC010000721.1, read on the forward strand.
ATAATTTAGGACATTTTTGTTATTGTTTTTTATAGTTCTCTGATAAGCATTGTCATATTTATATATATGTCGTAGGTGGGAGAAATAGTCCCCCCCAAAGAAGCAGGTTTTCTGGCTGACTGGCAAAGTTGTGTTATAGTTCTTTCTGGGTTTAAGGAGTCAATTATGTTGCAGGTTCCTTGATTGCAGTCTTATCAAGGGTTACAGGGGACTTAATGTTGAATGGGCATCAAGGGAAAGACTCATCCAGGAGAGAAGCTTGTTAATACTTTACCTCTGTCATTCAGGGATGTGCCTGGGCAGGTAAATACTGGTAAGTTTCCATGAGCATATATGTTGTATGGAAACAAGTGTTCCATCAGCCTCACTGGGCAATTCCCAGGCTGCAATAAAGTTCAGCTGAGCTACACAGTAGGGGACCTGGTCCCTGACACTCAAGTTTTCTGAGACCTATGCTAGGGTAAGACATTGTTCTTTTGTAGGTAAAGGAAAAAATTAGTGCTAACCTGCTCAGGTTTTCAAGGGGGCATTGTCTGCAACCCTGCAGGAAAGAATTATAGGAGATCAATGTGAAGTAAAATAGTTTTATTAGGGGTCAGAGAGATGGCACAGGTGGGGCATTTGTCTTGCATGCAGAAGGATGGTGGTTGGAATATGGCATCCCATGTGGTTTCCCGAGTTTGCCAGGGGCGATTTCTGAACATAGAGCTAGGAGTGGCCCCTGAGTGCTGACCCCAAAACAAAACAAAAAACAGAAAAAAGCACAAAATATAGTTTTATTAGGGAAATGTGAGGGGTGAGAGAGAGAGAAAGAGAGAGAGAGAGAGATCTTGGGTTGGGCACTTGGGATTCTCTATGAAATGAGCATAAACATTTCAAGTTGAGGTATGTGTGAACTTCCAAGCTGGAGAATGCCTAGGACAGTTGAAAGATGATATCATAGTTGTTGATGGTTTTTGGATTTTATTTTTAATATTTCTCAAATAAAAGTGTATGGTGTATTTAAGCAGAAGTGGGCAGAGCTGTTGAAATTATGGCCAAAATGCTGTTGAAGGCTTGGTTGTAGGAACTTTCTTGTCACCTCAAAGATCTTCTGGGCCCTGTAAACACAAGTAGAAAGTGAACTATGCTGTTACTCACCAAAATGCCTAATTTTACTGAGGCTTGGAGAGACTCATGTAATTTGCTACAGTGTGTATAATGTCAATATCAAAGCATAATTCTGACCTCTGTGTTGCTGTTCAGTGTTCATAGAATCTAGTTCATGGCTCCCTGACATAACTAGGGTGACAACTGGGACCATAAACTGTAACCTTGTGAAGATGGAGGTAGTTTGACTTCTATAAAGTTTGTTGTTTGACGTCAAGTAGATACTCCTAATAAATATTTGCTGAGTAACAGAAATCAAACAACATTCTTGTTGGCTGATATTGATGCTTCTAGGGAGTGAAAAGGAGTTAAAAGATGTGAGAAATAACATCTAATTAATCTGCTAGGAATCTCTTCTCTGGGAACACAAGTTCATTCCTAAAAGAAAAATGATTTGCTATTTTTATCTCTTGAACATGATTCTGTTCTTCTCTCTCCGGGATGGGACTCTTCAGCCAAAGAGGTTTCATCTGTTTGGAATTAAGATCGTTTTGGTCTTCCTGTTTTTGAATAATGTAGGAATTTGGTGTGATAGGCAACCTTGAAACCTTTATTTCTCTGGAGATTAACTTCACTTTGGAGAGACAGGGATGAGATCTCTTCTCACAACCCTAATATGTACTGTGTCAAAGGCTTCCTAGGGGGTAGCACATCTCAGGAAAACAAACTTCATTCCTATAAGTCAAGTCCTTTCCTCCTTTTAATTTGTTGAAAATAAGAGCAGAATCAGAATCTGGCCAGAAGAGCACGACTGTTCACACTCACTATAATTGCCTTGTTATGGTTTGATAGAAGAAAGGGCTGATCCACACAATCTTCACACTGATGTCAGAGCCTGCATTTAGCTCAAGTAAGGGTGGCATTGACAGGCAATGTGCTGATAACTCCTACCTGGCTCTCCTTAGGGTCTGCTCCCTCTTAGGTGTTCTAGAAAATTGACAATGAATCCCACTGTAAATGAATCCAAGGATAAAGGATATAAGATGAAAAGAAAGAATAAGCCAGAAGTTCCTCAGCTAGCAGAATGCCAGACTATAGTTCGGTTGAGCCGACAACTCATTCACTCAGGCCTGGAGATGTCCAAGTTCACTGTGTTTTTCTTTGGAAGTAGTAGCAAAAGGTTAGGGCTGACTGACCTATTGACTGTACCCTGTGGGCCAGAGTAAAATGGTTGGTTATTCCTCCATCCTCATTAGTTATTCCACTGCACTGAAGTTACCTTTCCAAAGAAGTAGCTACACAGATGATTTTATCTCTAGTGCCAAGGGGTGGGCCAGAGAAGGTACTGCCAAGACCTGGAGTGGTTGCAAATGACGGGCTAGTTTTATGCAGCAAATTGACCATAGGGACTTTTTAAAAAGTTGGCATAATTTTTTTCCTTTTTTTCTGACAATAATGAATGAAACATGTTGGGCTTGTTTTCAATTATACAACAAGCCTCCATTCATTAGAAACCAGTGGAGTGACCTCCAAAGTATTTCAGTTAGTGAAAGTACAGCTGCCTCTTTGAACCAAGTCTGCACAATGTCAGTGTTTAGCATCTGTGCTACCAGTTAAGGTGCCTAGGGTGTGAGAACATGTTTATCTAGTCAGGAAAGAGTGGAATTTTTATATTGAAACACAGAGGTCTTGGGGCTTCTCATTTATTTCTGGACTGCAAAAGACATTAGTAAATTAAAGAACTCCCACTTTTCTGGATTTTTTGTAGGTTGGACCCCTGCATGACCCAATTCTTTGTTTGCTAGTCTTGACTTCCAAAATTCAGAATATAATTAGAGCATATTTTTATTAATTACTATTCTTATGGCTTTGAATATTGAAGATCTCACCATAAATCTGGACTTTGGCATATTGTAATAAGGAAAAGACAATCCATATTTTAATCATGTGTGCTTTTATTAATTTTATTTTAGAAATACCTTTATTTAAACACCATGATTATAAACATGTTTGTATTTGGGTTTCAGTTATAAAAAGAATACCCCCTAAAACCAGTGCAACGTTCCCTCCACCAATGTCCCCAACTCCCTCCTCCCTCACCCCTGTCTGTATTTGAGACAGGTATTCTATTTCTCTCACTCACTACCTTGGCATGTTAGTTGTCAAAGTAGTTATTCCTCTAACTGAACTCACCAATCTTTGTGGTGAGCTTCATATCATGGGCCAGTTCTTCTAGCCCTCATCTCTATTGTCTCTGGGTGTTATTAAAACAATGTCTTTCATTATTCTTAAATCTCACAGATGAGTGAGACTATTCTGTGTCAATTTCTCTCCCTATGACTTATTTCATTCATAACAGTTTCCATGTCCATTCATGTATAGGAAATTTCCATGACTTCATTTTCCTAATGGCCGCATAGTATTCCATTGTGTATGTATACCACAGTCACTTTAGCCACTCATCTGTTGATGGGCATGCATTTTATTTCCAGATTCTGGTTATTGTAAATAGCACTGTAATGAATATAGGTGTTCAGAAGGCATTTTTGTATTGTGTTTTTGTGTTCCTAGGTTATATCCCTAGGTGTGGTATAGCTGGATCCTATGGGAGCTTAATGTCTAGCTTTTTGAGGAATCTCCATATTGTTTTCCATAAAGGCTGGACTAGACAGCATTCCCCCCAGCAGCACTGATTGTTCTTGTTCTTTGTGATGTGTGCCAGTCTCTGCAGTGTGAGATGATACTTCATTATTGGTTTTTTTTTCTTTTTTTTCTTTTTTTTTTGTGCTGTGACTCGGATACGAACTGAGGTTGCTGCAGCAACCTTGATACTTCATTATTGTTTTGATTTACATCTCCCTGATAATTAGTGATGTGGAGCATTTTTATGTGCCTTTTGGCCATTTGTATTTCTTCTTTGAGAAAGTGTCTGTTCATTTCTTCTCCCCATTTTTTGATGGAGTTAAATGACTTTTTATTATTAAGTTCTCAGTACCTTTTATATCCTAGCTATTAGTCCCTTATTTGATGAGCATTGGGTGAATAGTTTCTCCCATTCTGTGAGTGGCTTTTGTATCCTACTCACTATTTTCTTTGAGGTGCAGAAGCTTTTTCAGCTTAATATATTCCCATTTGTTTATCTCAGCTTCCACTTGATTGGACAGTGTTGTTTCCTCCTTGAAGATGCCATTAGTCTCAATGTCATGGAGTGTTTTACCTACATGTTCTGCTATATACCTATGGTTCCAGGTCTGATATCTAGGTCATTAATCCATTTTGGATTTGACCTTTATGCATGGTGTTAGATATAGGTTCGAGTTCACTTTTTTTTTGCATGTGGCTTGTCAGTTGTCCCAGCATCATAAAATAAAGAGAATAGAAACTGCACAGACTAGCTTCTCAAATCACAATACACTGAAATTAGAAGTGAACTACAAAGGGACACAGAAGAAAAACTTTAAAGACTGAAAATTTAACACCTCACTATTGATCAACCAGAGACTCAAAGATGAAGTCAAAGAGGAAATAAAAAGATTCCTGGAAATAAATACAAATAAAGCCACAAATTATCAGAATTTGTGGGACACAGTAAAAGTGGTACCAAGAGGAAAATTTATAGCTTTAACTGGCTTTCCAGTGAGGTTTTCATTTCGCCTACCAAGTTTTACAGTCCTGTTATTTCATTTTGTAGTTTTCTGATTTTTATTTGTAGTTCATTCAGCTTGATCAATGCTTTCTTTGAGTTTCTTTGAGTTCTATGAGAATCCTCCATATTTCTTCTCTAAACTCCTTATCTAAGAGGGGAACTACTACTAATCCTTTTCAGGTACTCTTGTAGCTAGTACTCTTCTAACTTTCTCATTTACTTTTGCTATGATCCTTTTGGGCTGACACTAGTATGAAATTTTGAAGCTCAGCAGTTGGGAAGCTGAGAAGTACCAGCTATATAGATCTGGAACAAATGTGGTAGTTTGGAAGTTTGATAAGGTTAAATTGCAGACCTTTTCTGCAAGAGTGTTGGTGATGTGCCTTTGGAAAGAATGAGGAAACTTCTCACTCCAGAGTTTTCCGCCTGTATTAGATACCTAGGGAAGAGTTTGCCTCCCCTGCCCCATGCTACTAAAAACGCAAAAGAACCCCAATCCCAAGGAAGACTGCAAAGGTATCTTTCCTAAATAAAAAAATAATGTTTGATTCTAGGTGATTAATCACAAGAACTGATTCTTTCTCTTCCAATCATTCAATCGATCTTTGATGATTGAGATGAACATTAAAGTTTTGTTGCTTCCCGAAGAACAAGAGAGACTGGAGAATTAAAATAGCTAACTGTAATGATTCTAGTCAGTGTTACTAATGAAGATATGAATAACAGATTTGTACAAAATTCAGATGATTTGCATATTTTTAACTCTTTGTAAAATCTGGAGACTTGCATATTACAGCCTTATTTCATGAGTTAAAGAAACTAATACTTAGGGTGTTTATAAACTTGGCAAAAGATCACAGAACAACTAGATGATTAAGATTAGATTTGAAAAATACTGTTGAGTCCCCCAAAGCCGAGCCTGAGGGGCAGAGTGAGATGGAATATTTATGTCTAAAATCAAAGAGCAGTGAAATGCAAGGGGAGTTTCTTAGGGACTGACAGAAGGAAGCACAATTCCAGGACTTTCAAACAGATTAATAATAATGACAGGAATAATATTTTAATGTTTTCTTCTTGAAGTGGAGTATTATTGCCCTATGAGACTATGGCATTTCAAGATCATTGGTTAGTTCACATCTCTACTACAACCAAGTGTGTGAAATCACCAAAACTGAAAGAAGTGGAAAACATACTTTTAATGAGAGCGTTAAATTATGATATAAATTAAACTCCAGCCATAAGTTGTCTCTTTTATTTTTTTAACTGCCTGCCTCCCTGTCCTCCAGCCTTTCTGCTTCCCGCAGCCTTGAGCTCCTGTTGAGTTGAAAAGGAATAAAAATCCTCACATCAGGTTTCCCTTGGAAAGGGGACACCATTTTGTGAGAGCCACATGTTTCTCCCGGGAGTGGGACACAATTTTGTGGGGACCACATGTGCTCGCTAGTGAGGGCGGAAGTCCCGCCTCACAGAAATTGTGTTGTTCTTTCCTTCCCACCGATTCGTGTTGCTAGGTGGAAGTTCCGCCTCACGGAAGTTGTGTTTCCCCTTCCTTCCCCTCCCACTTCCTGGCTTTTAAAAGAGGGAGCAGGAAGCTCCACGTGATCCTTTGCCTCTGTCCTCATAGACATGCAGGTGGCCCTGGCCAGTGGTCCTGGCCAATCAGAATGAATAAACTCACCTGACCATTTGTCTGGGTCTCAGTCTCTTCATTTATCTGCGCTGGGCAGCGGAAAACGGGTTTTTCGGACCCCTACAAAACCAAATGTGAAATTCAAACAGTCCTGAATCTTCAAAATCATAACCCTAGCCTCAAAAAATGTGAGGGGATTTTGAAAAACAAATCCACAAAATTCCTCTAGGTGATCCTTGTAAGGACCATTTGGACTGTGGTAGCTTTCATAAAATTGGAGTTACTTTTGTTGTGCTTTAATCAGTTTGCTGGAGACCCTGTTTCTCATCTCATTTGTACAGTAAAACCAAAACATCTCTCTTTCTGAATGAAAGTATATGCCCTTTCCATCCTTTATCTTGTTTAATTTTTACAAAAGTTTGAGCATTTTCTAACTTTCACATTTTCTTTTCTAAAAAAGAATGATTTTAAACATCCTTGTTTAAGAAACTGCTATTGGCAGGATTTCTTACATAAATAACACTCTCAGCACCATACCCTTCACCAGTGTCTACTTCCCTCCACCATCATTACAGAGACCCATCTGGCCCTTCTCCAGTCTGTGTTTCTTTCTATCCAACATATGAGAGAGACCATTCTGCATATGTCTTTCTCATTTGGCTAATTTGACGCAACATGATCCTTTCCAGATCCATCCATGCTGCTGCAAATGGCATGAATTTATCTTTTCTTATAGATGAATAGGTCAAATTTCTCATTATGATGGTCAAGGGAACAAACAGGCGGTGAGAGTTATTCAGTGGGTAAAACTGGGGTTAGCCTCCAGGTCTTGTGCTCATGACCAGTAAGTTATTTTGTAGTCAACACAGCCTATTTTTACTTCTGACAAGTTAAGACAACTCATCCTCTCCCAAACCTCCATTTTTCCTTCTGCCTTTTCTCCTAAGTTCCCTTGAGGTTTATGGGAGGTTTGGTTAAGTCTTTGTTTTGGAGCTTCCCGTGGTACAGCCACAAGGTGGTAGTATAGCATTACACAGTTCTGATGTGAAGGGGGAAACCAAGCAGCTCCCCCAGCAACATGGCCCAGGTTCCCTTAAAGCTCAGACAGAAACCACCAAAGGGAAAGCTGGTTTTGGATATTCAGTCGACTTAGGTAAGCACACAGAGAATTCATTTCTCATCATCTACTGTAGACTGAATGACCATGGAGGTTCCAAAGCAGAAATAAAGTGCTTCCTTTCTCCCTACAAGAACAGAAAATGCTACCCACTTTAAAGCATTTTGCTGCTAGCCCCCTTTTTTTTCTCCCTGTGTAGGCTTTAGCTAACCAGTATCTGAAAAGTGCAAAAGTAAGGGAAAGAGCAAAAAGAGTAAAGAAGGAGCAAGGGAGAACAAGGCTTTGCCAGATGTCTTTGACAAAAGGTCCCAGGTTCCCTTTGATTCACAGAACATTAACCAGGTCACTCTGCGACTCATTTCCTCAAGCTGAAGATGGAAAGGACATTGACTGTCTTGCAGATAGCTGGGGGTAATCAATGGGGAAAATCATGATGGTTTTTGTTTGGTTTGGTTTCGGTTTAGGAGTCATATCTGACTGTGATCAGGTCTCACTCCTGACTCTGCTCATTGATCACTTCTGGCAGGGCTCAGTGTGTGGGAAATTGAACCCAGCCCAGCTACTTACAAAACAAAAACCATACTCACTGTACTATCATCCTTCCAGTTCTCACCACGTATTTTCAGATACTTAATCAAAATGGAGCATTTTCTTTAGATATTTGTTTCCATAATGTGAAAGTGCCACTAGTAAGAGAACGACCAAGATTTCCGTCAGAGATAAATATAGCATAGCTGGAGTAGAAAGAAACAATCTATAGACAAAGAAAATTGCTCTTGGTCTAATAATATAAAAGTGATTTATGAGTGACAAAACAAGGGCAATTCTATTTTCCTTTTTGTTTTATTTTGGGGTTTGTTGTAGTATAGTGTCAAAAAGAACTAATCATGTTTTTAAGAAGAGATGAAATATATTCTGATAAAAATTAGCTTGATTTCTTTTTGTTCTTGGTCCACATCTGGCAGTGTTCTTGGCTCTCTATTCTGGAATTGCCCCTAGCAAGCTCTGAGAGTCCTATGTGGTACTTGGGTTGCACCTAGGTCTGCTGTGTGCAAGGCAAGCACCCTCCCCTCTACTATTTCTCTGGCTCCAATATGTTTGTGTAGTCTCTGAATTTTCAGTGTTGGCTGAACTCAGATCTTGCCCAGACAGTTTATGAGTGAGTGCTGCTTTAAAATCTAGCTCTGCTTCTTATCATCATTATGATTTAGGTCCAGTTACTAAATCTTCATTTCATTTGGTAAATGGGGGAAATTACAGTAGCTTCTACTTGACAAGTTGATATAGAGATTATTGTAGCATGATGTATAGAATTTGCTCAGTACAATATAGATCCTACATGAAAGTTGGACTATTATTGATAAATTTATCCAGATATAATAGCAGTAGGGTCATATGCAATCCTGGAATTGAGTTGCAGCTGGAAATTTGGTAATAAAAAATCTGAAGTCAGTAAACAAGAGGAAGCAGAAGCAGAAGCAAAGGGTCCCCTTACAGTTTCTCTGCTAAGATATTCTCACATTGTACTTGCAAAAATACCCAGGACTAAGCTTTCTACATTGGGCCCAATTGATTCCCTTTACACTTAAGTATCTTTATAAGGAATAAAGAGGACCATTGCTCTAAATAAGATATAAGAGCAGATGTCTCCATAAATTCATCACATGCTGTCATTTCAATCCTCACCATTTCCCACTCCTTGCATTTTATAGAGATGATTCTCTTTAACATCAAACACTTATGTGCAGAAATAAAACTCTCTCATTAAATAAAGGCCCAGTACCATATGATTTCTACCAAATATTAAGGAGGAGATATACTAATTTTTCATAAGTTCTTCCAAAAATGTTGAAGAGGAGGAGAAACATCCAAAAGATCAAAAATTATCTTATGGTACTTTAATCTAATACAAATACCATAAGAAAATATATAAAAGACAGGAAATAAGGCACTTGTCTTGCATGCTGTGGCATTGCTCACAAATCTGGTTGAAGCCTTAGTACCACATATGGGTCCCTGAGTACTCCCAGGAGTGACCCCTAAAAAACAGAACCATGGGTAAGCCTTTAGTATCACAGGATATGAACCCTCCAAAAAACTAAACAAACAAATGAAAATAATAAGCCAGCATTTTGGACACAATATAGATGTGAAAATCTTCAACATTAAAGTAGACTAAATTCAGGAGCTTATTAAAAAGATTCCATATATCATGGCCACATTAGACTCATTCCAGGATACAGGTTTAACATCACAAAACCTAATGAATTGAACATGCTGCATTAAGAAAAATGGATGAGTAAAGAAAATATTCTAATATTCCACATGTGACAGAATATTATCTATCATGAAAAAGATATTTTTACTATTGGTAACAACTTGGATGAAACTGGGGTTTGTGATACACTTGATCACATGAAATAAGCTTCGTAGGGAAGTATGAATTCTGAATGAGATTACTCTTTGAGAAAATGCTACATTCACCAAAACATGGATTCTTGGTAGTCAAAGTAGGGGAGAAATGGCAAATATCAGTGTTCAAAGGATAAAGGGCAGAGATTTTCTATAAGAGAATGAATTCTGGGAATCAAATTGCTGCAAGGTGACCATAGAAAATGATACAGGATGGAGTTTTTGAACATTGTGAAAAATAAAGCATTCTTACCATATATAATACCCCAAAGAACTAATTATGTGAGGGGATATATGTGCTAATTATTTTATCTTGCCAGTCTTCCAACCATGAACCATATATATCAAGCCATCACCTTGTACACATTAGACACAATTTATATTTTTTCCTCATAAATTAAATTATATAAAAAAGAATGATTCTCTTTTCAATCCTTTTGGTGGAGCTGAGTACTGTTATTCAAACACCTGTATTGCTGAGATTGATTTTTGTAGCCCCTGGACCAGACATATCAATACCACTTACTGCATAATGTAGTCTGATGTAGCAGGACTAAGAAATGTGTGCTTCCTTGTAAAATCACTTCACATAGCAGATTTTTAACCCTAGGTGAATGGATCTGAAGCAAGGCAGCCATGAAGAATTAATAAATCAAGCCAGTCAGGAGATAGTCATGAAGTCAGTTGGCTTCTCCCCTCATGGTCCTTCTTCAGGCCTGCCAAACTGACCTCAATTTATTCTACCAGAACAAATTCAACCAAGAGGAAAGTCAAGCGAGATTCAGGTGGATTTTTACAAGTCAAAGGGCTTGGTGAAAAGAAAGAGGAAGTTGGGGAATGCCTTTGCCCTGGGCAAAAGCAGAGTGCAAACCACAGTGTCCAAAAGGGAGAGACAGAGAGAGACAGACATAAAGACAGAGACATAAAATAGAGAGAGAAATAGAGAGATACACAAAAATATGGAGACAGAGATAGGGAGATGGCTAGAGAGTGAGGGGAGAGAGAGCAGTAAAATGCCAGCCCCAGAGGCAGGCAGGGTAGAGGGTGGGAGGGAAATTGGGGGCATTGCTGCTAGATATTGGTGAACATTTCAGAGGTGAAGGATGGTGTACATGTCTGAAACTCAATCATGAACAATTTTGTAATCACAGTGTTTACATAAAAGGAAAATATATATTATAAAAAGAATTTGCGTGTGCTTCATTTGTTGTTGTTTAATTTGGGGACTTCTGGTCATTCCTGGGACAGAGCCCTGCTGGTGTTGACTGTTTTGTGCTTGGGTACAGACAAGTATGCTTCTCTGGCCTGGCAGTGCTGGGGCCACCTGGGCTAGCTTTGGAGGTGTTTGGTGTTGGGAAGGGGCATGCATTACCTGGTTGAACTTAGAGGTGGTTCTCCCCCATACTCTGGTGGGCTCTACCTCTTTGAAACACCTACCTGGCTTAGATATTATGTTTTAGTTAGTACTATATAATTCTGATGGTTTCTCACATTTGAGAATTCACTAATGTTAAAAGCATATCCCTGAGCTGGAGTGACAATACAGAGGGAATGATGATTACTTTGCCTGTGGCTGACTCAGGCAGGCTCCATCCCTGGAGCCCCATATGGTCCTGCAAGCCTCACCAAAAGTGATTGCTGGGGTACAGAGCTAGATTTAAGCCCTAAATACCACTGAGTGTGGCCTAAAATAAACAAACTAAAACATGTTTCCTGTGATTCATGAGGGTATTTAGTTCCAAAGACCTAACTATAAAGATTAGTCACAAGTTGTTCTTGATGGCTTTACTTATGTTCCATCATACTATCTCAGCATTTTGTCTGTAATGAAACCAACAGTAGTTGAACATCCAAATCCTACTCTCTTGGTCTGCTTGAATACACCTAAATAATCCTTGAATAATCCTAACTATAGCAGTGATGCTAAAAATTTAACTAAATCTGTCCTTTAATAAATGAACAATTCTGTGTGCCATTTCACTTCCTACATCACTCCTTCTACACTCTTTTAGGCAAGGAAAAAAAAAATCAAGAAAACAAATCCCAAATCCACCAGAATATTTTTATCATTTAATTTTGAGGATGAAAAGTCAGAACTGTTTTTGGATTTTGTATGGTTATAAAATTTGATTTCTTCATTAATTATCACTATTAAGAACAAAATGGAGGTAATAAAGCTAATATGGCCCTATCATTTAAAAATCACTGTCATATGCATATTCTTATACAATTATCACTTTTATAGTATGTATTATTCTTATTTTTATATGGGAAGACTTAGTTTTAGGAGAGTAAGATTTTTTTTCAATAATAAAAAACAATCTTTGAGGGTGTATTATAAGAATTTTTGTGGAACTTTATCTTGGACTTACAGTGACAACTAATGTATATTGGATTCTTCTAGGTATCAAAAATATGATAAATATGTTCTGTATGTTCTGTTCTGCTTCATTCATAAAACAGCCTAGTTTATATCTTGATTGACTTGGAGAAAGATAAGAAGACTCCATTTAAAAATTTAATTTTATTAAAATGTAATTTAAAACAGTTTATTATAGATTAGGTAGTTAAAACTGTGTTAAAGTTTATGGTGTCATTATATAAAATTGCTAGACTCCACCACCACCAAAGTGCCCATAATCTTCGATCACTTTTAGTCTGATCTTTTTTTTTTTACCAGTATTCCTCCATGGAGGTATGTTTATAAAAATATCACTGTCACGTACTGAATTAAGGAGTGCTGGGTCTAAGTTGATTTTATTTTGAAAGACCTTATTCTTAGCCTGTTTAGAAATTCTCTGGATCCTGTAAATAATATTTTAACCTTTTAGAGACAGCCAATCTTGTGAAGGGAGTTTCACATTCTGCTATTTTTCCTGTACACTGTAGGGAACAGAAAAAAAAATCAAGAGATGCCATGGTAGACTTGACTTTGAAGTTAGTGGACTTTGCTGTAGTTGGATGAAGCTCATACCCTATTTGTCACATGAATAGCTGTTGGTTTCATTTGATCAATGCCTGCCTCTGTCCAGAAAAGATTTTAGGAGCCAGCAGAGTCATACAAGATCTCAACTAATCCTAAAAGTGGCCTTATCTATGGCTTTAGGTGATCATGCATTGAATAAAATTGATGGGGAGTTGACATTTATTTCCACCCTCCACCAAGCAACTCCTGGATCTATTCAAACAAAGTTAGCCTTCTTATTGGCACATTTGTCTTTGTTCTCCCACAGGCTGAAAAGCTGGTTTACTTTCCAGGCTTGTGACAGGGCTGATACAGCTTTAGCCCAAGACTTCTCTGTGCTTTAATAGCTAATGACTTTATGGGCTAATACCCAATCCTCATGGTTTCTTGGGAAATGGCAGAGTTTTGCCTGATACATAAAGAGTTACTTATATGTGGAGTAGAGTTGCATACTATAGTCCTTTTATGAACCTCTAAGTTCTGAGTTTAGCTTCTTTTGTTAAGGTTTTATTTTTCTGAGAGCAGTTTTATTGAGATATAATTAGTCAAACATATAATTTGCATGCCAGGGAATTCATCCACATAAAGCATGTATTTCAAGAGCTTGAAGGGTAGCCACTGAGTTGGCAGGCATCCCCACAATCAATTTTAAAATATGCTCAAGAATATGATGCCCTATAGCTATTATTCCCTAATCTCCCTCCCCACTCTCCCACTCTTAGATGTTCTTGTCTCTCTGCATTTGTCCACTCTGAATCTTTGGTCAAAATAAGATTTCCCACTTTGTAAACCCAGCTAAATGAAGTGAAGAGGTGGGATGTTATGGTGACTGATTCAATTATTTAAAATTGAAGAGACTGATCCAATTATTTCCTGGCCTCTTTGCCCACTACCTATGCATCCATAGTCAGAAAACAAGTTTGGGGTTTCTTTGCTTGGCTAGAGGAGGTTGTTGTTGTTGTTGTTGTTGTTGTTATTTACCCATTTCTTCAAAATTTAAACAATTTTGCAGGGGCTGCAGCAACAGCATAATGGGTAGGGCATATGCCTTGCCCTACCATGTTCAACCCTCAATACCACCAGAAATGACCCAGAGTGCAGAGCCATGAGTAAGCCCTGAGAGCTTCCAGGTGTAGCCCCTCCCCCCCAAAAAAAAACAAAAGAAAAAAATGCAATAATTAAAACTTACAGAAAACTGAAAAAGTATGATTAAAAACACTTTGCCTCTGGTTGTTTCAGTTGTGAACAATATCTCAGTTTATTTGTCTTCCATTTTTTCCCTCTCTAGTTTTGTGTGTGTGTGTGTGTGTGTGTGTGTGTGTGTGTGTGGTGTGTGCATGTGCACACAAAAAACTATTTGAAAATAGTGGATACTTCTCTAACCCTCAATACTTCCATGTACTTCCTTAAAACAGATATTTGTGTGTAATCAAAGAATTATGATTGAAATAGAAAACAAATTTGATCTAATATTGTCTAATTTACAATAAATCTTATTTAGATTTTACCTAACTGACACACCAGTCAATATTGAGGAACATCTCTTGTCTCCAGCTTTCAATACTTTCTGAAAGTTCCTTGGGAGTTCATTAGTTTTATGACCTTTATATTTCGAGATTGGGAGCTCTGGTAGAAAAGGATGGGCTGAGTCCTGTGGTATCTAGTTCAAATGAATGATCCCTGTGCTGCCTCATCCATCTATTCTGGGCCCATTATTCTGGGCCCATTAAGTTCCACAGGAGGGAACTTATGCAAGATGTCCATTAAGAAGAGGAGACACTATTTAGCCCACTATTGGGGGCTATCTACTGCCTTAGGTATCCTTTCTTTTGCATGCTCCCAACTGAAATACAATTCAATGTATTTTCTAAAATAAAATGTTATTTGGTTCTGTTAACAACAAAAACAATAAAATAATTTATAAGCACTTCAGTTTTAAGGATCTTCGTTGATATCTGTTTGCATAGACAGGAAGGAAATAGAAGTGTGTGTATATATATATATATATATATATATATATATACATTCATGGATGTGAGTTTATACATTTATCTCTACATCATTTAAAGAATATTTTTTGAAGGCTGGGGTTTGAACTACATCTGATGGACTGAGTGTTGCTACTAGCTCTGTGTTTAGGGCTCACTGCTTGCTGTGTTTGGGGACTATGTCATGCCAGGGATTGAACCAGGATTTGCTACATGAAAGGCAAATACCTTTACCGTAGCACTCTCTTCCAGGTCCTTCAAAAATCATCCTATTCTTTGATATGAAAATCACGATGTCTCCAATTTTAAACAATGCCAGAGATGACTGCCAGTCATTCTTCTTTTTATAATTTAGCCCTATAGTGAGAAATAAAAGAAAAATAAGATAGGATCATATTATTAAAGCCCTATATGCCATGTTAATTGATTGATTCCCCACTCAGCTCTGAGAGTCATTCAAAGCATGAAGGCAGAAAAGATATAGTTTATTTTTTAGAAAGTTTACCTGCCCTACCAGTAGTAATCATTGAGCACTGATTTAGGAGTAAGCCTAAAGTACTGCTGGATGTAGTCCAAAAGCAGAGTCAATTAAACTAACAGCATAATAAAAACAAATAGACTAGTACAGTGGATAATGTGATTACCTTGCATGTGGCTGATCTGTATTTGATCACTAGCATCTCATATGATCCCCAGAGCACCACCGGGAGTGTACTCCTTCCAGAAAAAAAAAACTCCAAAAGTACCCCAAATCAAAACAACTAAGAAAGTATTTTCTCTAGAGGACAGAAAAGAGAGCATGAAGAGCAGAGCAAAAGAGAAGTTGGGCCATTGATTGACTTCAGTTTGAAGAGGATGAGGATCTAATCTAAGAGAAATGATGATAAACTTAGTAATGGGACTTGGGAAACTAGATGAGATACCCAAATAGGAGGAGGTTGGAAAATAGTTAGAATGAGAATAAAATACACAAAAAGCCATTTTAGGATTTGTTTAACTTTAAAGTAATATTATCTTTATTAGCCACATGTAATAGTTTTCATACATATTAGTTTCAATGCACAATTTTAATTATTAGTTTAAATTAAATGTAATAGCTGTAGGATAGCTCAATTAGTTTTTCTTATCTAATTACTTTTCTGGGGCTGCTGTAATAAGCCACTAGAAACTAAGTGGCCAAACACAGCAGAGATGCCTTCCCTCTGAGTCCTGGAGGCCAGAACCCAATCTTTAGATGTTAGCAGGATTTGTTCCTTCTGCCCATTCTCAAGAATATCCCATGCTATTCTCTTGACATCTGGAGGTGGATAAAGTCTCTGGTCTTCCTGGATACCTATGTACTTCACTCTATCTTTGCTGCTCTCTTCAAGTCTTGGTCTTCCCTTTGTATGCCTGGAGCCACATCTCTTGTGAGGTTGGACATTGAGCCCATCCTAGATGTGTTGAACCTCGCTGTATCTTCATAAAGTCTCTTTTCCAAATAAAATCAGACACATAGTGTGAATATGCATTCTGGTAGAAATACTAGTCAGTAAAGGATGCAGAGAAAATGGGTATAAACTGAGGACAAGAGCAAGCAAGGGCATATCAGTAGAGAATCTGTTACCTCCTTCCTTTGCCATTTCTAACAGAATGACTTGCTTCCAGATAGCTGGGTATATCAGGTATGGCCTTACTAGCAGTAGAAAGTTCATTTTTTAACAGCATTATTGCATGTCTGAATTCAGCTTTGCATCACTTTTTGGAAGATCCAGGGTTAGATTTTATAAAATATGATGCTTTTTGATCTTGAATCTAATAAGATTCAGAATATAACAAGATCTAGATATTTCTTTATCTTTGTTATTGGGAAGGAAAGTAGACTTGATTATGGTTTCCCTGAGTACTATTTCTATCTACAGGTTAGTTTTCTTCAACATGGCTGGGCTTCTGGTAAGGAAATTGACTTATAGACACAGACACAAAGAGAACACCATGTGCTAAGGAGGACAATGTTTGTAACTAAGCATCTACAAACCAAGAAATGCTAAGGATTGTCCCTAGCCCTAGAATCTGTGGGGAGAGGTGAGAAGACAGAGGGGAGGAGGAAGAGAGGGAAGAAGGAAGGGAAGGAAATAGAGTGAAGGAGGAAAGCAGACAGGAAAAGAAGGAGCAAAGATAAGAGGGGGGAGGAGAGAGGGTAGAAAGGAGAGGGAGGGGTTAGGGACAGATTTTTCTCAAGGGCCTTTTCTCAGAAGAGAGAGTCAGGCTTTGCCAATCCATCAATTTTGAACCTTTAGTCTGCAGTACAAGGTGAGTATAAATTTTTATTACATTGAGCCTGGTATGTGATAATTTGTTACTGTAGTCCTACGAGGATGAAATTTTAGAATTACATATAAAGTAGCCTCTTATGGATCAGTCTTTCACTTAGCACTGCAATAGAATTTCTTCCAAGAATACCATGCAGCCATAATGAAGTTACACTGTTTACTGCAAAGTGGACGGAACTGGAGGCTGCCCATAAGTGAAATAAATCAGAGGGAGGAAAAACATGACATTATTTTACTCATCTACATATAGAGGAATATAGAGTGACAACACAAGAGAATAGACTGTACTGAATAATTACAAACCCTTGGCCTTGTCTGATAAAATCAATTACTAAGTGATATGGGACTTAATAAGGGGCAAAAAGATGATTAGAGGTGAAATTGGGTCAGTCAGTGGTGGTGGGTTAGGCGCACTTTGTTGGTGATGGGGTTGTGTAATTTTGTAGAGCAATATCATAAACTTCAATAATATTATAATGTCAAACTTGTGACAAATTATAAATAAATTAAAAAATAAAATTCTTCCACAATTTTTTGGATTCAGTAATTCATTTCATTTTTATTAATTTATTTTTATTCCCTCACTTACTATAATGCCTTATTGGTTATTTTCAGCAATTATAGGCTTAGTTTCAATAAACATCTGTCGCGCATACTTTTTATGTGGAAATAAGTTGTAATATTTTTCTCTGTACTTTTTCCATCTGCAATTAAGGAAATATTTTTTATATCATGAATCAATTAAAGACAAGGTTGCAATCTAAGAAAGGAATTATTGTAAGAATGATATAGAGCACACACCAATGCAGACTGAATAGCCAGTAACTACAGAATTAGATTATATATGGAAAGCCCAACTTAACTGTGGTATGATATTGATTAAAGCTTTATTATATTATTTATGACCATATCTCTGTAGCATGAAAATTGCTTTTGGATTTCCTTTCCTGCCTTTAATGGTCAATACACATTTATTGAGTTGATGGCCAATTTTAGGGAATAAATATTGGGGTCCTGATAATAAATAAGATAGAGATGGTCCTTGCTTTCAGAAGACTTTACTATACAAAAGGAGGTAGCTCAGAATAAACTTAGTTATATATATGTAATTAATTTTGCAAGTTGAAGCTGGTCATATGAAAATAGTTTAGACAGAAAAATCTAAAATTGTCTTTGCATTTGTCATTTCAAAAAGAAGTATTAATGAGTTATTATAGGCAGAAGTAAGGTTGAAAATCTTTATCTCTTGTTACCCAACAGGTCACTGATGAGTTTTTTGGGCACTCAAAATCTTAGTTAAGTTCACCTAGCATGCTCAGACCATATTCTGAGAATAAACCATAGATACACTACTAATAACAATTGGAATTTCTGAGGCCCTGACTAGGCACTGACTACAGAGCTAAGTTCTTTTCAGCATTATTTCATTTAGCCATACAGCACTATATATGATCATCTCCATTAATAGTGAAGACATCAAATAATTTTCTCAAAATCTCACAGTTGGTAAAAGGCCAAACTGGAATTCAGATCAATATAGTAGATCATATCAGAGCTTTCCCTCATGTCCCAGGCTATTTTACTCTTGAAGTGCTTATTTAGTTAGCTACAGCTTCCAGGGAGAGTGGGGGCTGCCTGGACACAGGGTGACAAGTTATTCTCGAGGTTAATCACTGAGGAACATAGAGGAATATAGAAGAAACAGGCAGACCCCAAGACTCCCGTGGAGTGAACTCAGGTAAATGAGACAATAAATTCATAGAAATCTAATCGTGTGGCGATTGAATCAAAACTATGATTACTGGTACTACAAGCAGCGGTATAAGGAAAGTCAAAGATAGATAAAAAGAGAGAGAGATTATGATGTGACAGAGGCCTTTTATGAAGTTGAATGTTCAAGAAGACAAAGACAATGTTCAGGATCATGTCCATATTTCCCTAATGCCTGTAAGATGCTCAATAGGTGGTGGTAGATTGTACATAGAAAGACAATGATTCACGGAGGGAAGGGAACTACTCTTGTCATATAATTGTATAATTCAGATACTATGAGATCAGTCAGCCCAAGAACTGAATAACTTTCAGAGACAAATCTCTCTTCTATATCTCTTCTCTTATAAGGTTTTCTTTTCTGTCAGGAGTATTATTTTGATAATCCTATTTTCCATTTCTTGACATTGTTCAAGCTTTTTTTTTGACAAAAACAATTCAATAGCAAAAGGAAATGCTGTTTCTAATAAAAACTAAAATTTTCATGTCTCTAAATTTTTCTTTTATTTTCATAGGGAAACGATTATAAAAACATCAGTTCCTCTGGAGGGATAGATGTTTTAAAAAGTTAAACAATGTTAAACGAAAATTTCCTTAGCTATATTAATATCTTAAATGTAGCAAATTTCAAATTATCTTTCAGTGATAAAATATTGTTTTCCCTTTATCACAATTCAAGGTTTATTATACATTTGCATGAATAATGTAGGTAATTACTTTTAATTTATTATTTAATTTATTATTTATTCTATATATATTTATTATGTATTATATAATATATTTAAATATTCTGGTTCTTTGGCACTATCTATCTGACTATTCATGTAAAAAATCAACTCACAAAGCTCATTGAATACCTTGATTCACTTCTGTCTATAATATCAACAGTTTTCTCATTTGCAAACTTAAATCTGTAATGATAAATTCAATAGCAACTATTCAATAGAGATTTTGTTAAAATCCGATGACATCCTATATGTATCCTATAAGTACTGATGTATTATGATTATAATGGTTTATATAGATTTCTGCTTTGCAATGATTTGGGGCTACAAGATGTTTTACTGACCTTTCATTTGTTTAAGGCCAAATGTACTTGAGGTGGGCGTTTTGGGACACATAGGCGATGCTCAGGGCTTACCTCTGTCTCTGTGTTCAGGGATCTCTTCTGGTTGAACTTGGGAGATCATATGTAATGCTGGGGATGAAACTCAGGTCACCTATATGCAAGGCAAGTACCCTTACTGTTATACTATCTCTCTAGCCCAAGGCCAACTAGACTTTTGATTTATATTTACCTAAAGCAAGGAAATAAGCAATGGATTCATAGCCTCTGATCTTTTATAAATATATATAAGTTAAATAAATATACAAATATATATAAACATTAAATAAAATAATACATGAAAAGAACTTAGTACTATATTTAGTACCTAGTCAGGGCCTCGTAAATTCCAACTGTCATTATTATCATATCTATGGTTTATTCTCAGATATGGTATGAGCATGGCAGGTTACCTTATCAAAGAATTTATATATATAACTGTTGAAGTAACTGGTTCTCGGTCTAATCAAGATATTTCTTCTTTGCATGTGCTTATATCTCCTGGGTGGGAAGTACCTTTGGATTGGGCCCCTACTTCTATCTGTTCTCCACCTATGAGGGTGGTCCTGTTATTTCCAATAAAGATCTTGGTTCAGAGAGACTTCTTCCAGTTTTGGCTCCACGGCTAGTCCTTTTGCGTGCTTGCAGACAGCTTGTGGTGGAAGTTCCTAAACCTGTTTTATCTCCCTAACGTGTGTGGATTATTTCCTGGGTCAGGGTTGCTTCCAGACCTGTATTCCCCAATTCCCTCTGGATTGGGCTATGAAGTTACCTCTAAATTTTTGAGTTTATTTTTATTTTTTGCCCACACTCAATGGTGCTCAGGGATTACTCTTGGTTCTGCACTCACAAGGCTCTGGTAACCATGTGGGATGTAGAGAGTTGAACCCAGGTCAGCTGCATTCAAGGCAAGCACTCTCCTCTCTGTCCTATTGCTTCAGCCCTTTTATATATTCATTTATTAATAATAAACAGCATCAGACACATCATTGATAGTATATCAATTGCAGAATTCAAAAGAACATTATTTCTTTACATCATTATCTCTACTTGAATATAACACCATAGCAATGATGCACGCAGTCAAATAAAATAAATTTTTGTGAGTAGCTGTTCTCCAGTGAAATGCCTTATCTAAGAAGCCTAACTTGGCCTTTCTGTCTAGCCTTATCTACCATACTTAAGATGAGAGAATGGGAGACTGGAACTCTAGCTTGGTTGAACTTAATCACTGCTGGAAAGAGTTCTGTTGATATACAAATCCCAGAATATTTATCTAATCTCTTGCACCATTGTTGTTTTTTTTTTTTTTGTGGGGTCACACCCAACAGTGATTAGTGGTCACTCATGGCTCTATGCTCAGAAATTACTCCTGCAAGACTCAAGGGACCATATAAGATGCCAGAAATCAAACCTGGTCTGTTGCATACCATGCAAATATTCTATCCATTGTGCTATCACTCTGGCCCCCATCAATTCTTCTTTTTTTTTTTGCATTTAAAAATAACAAAAGAAAGTAAAAAAAAAAATCTATGTTTCCTGTGAAAAATTTTCTTGCCCATTTCACTTCCTCAAAGCAGTTTTTTATTTAGGGAGGACAGGAGAAAGCTGCCATTTTTTCCCCCACCACCTCTGATGTGATGATCCTGAAAATACTTTTGGGAGTAACAAAGCAGATTACCCAATGGTCACCCTCACCATCAACAAAGGGCCATGTTATCTGTACAGCAATTTCTTCTAATATTTTTTTCTTCTAATATTTTATTTCTGAGAGAAAATATCTTGGTAGCAAGTCAAACTTAAAATAGGGTAGTCGGATGTTTTTCAGAATGGTATTTTGGATAATAGAACCAAAGACAATAAGAAGTTAAAAATAAAGCTGTGATGTTTCATCTGGAAGTTCCAGAAATGTGGACTTCTTCACTAGGAAGAAAAGGTACTAACTGTGGTGCTGTAAGTAACATTCCAGCAAGAGTGTCCCTGCACATGAGCATTGTAATGGACTAAAGAGGAATCTACCCAGAAACTCAGGGTCTTATATTTCCCTTACAGCGATTTAAATTTAGTAGCCTATGAATATTAATTAGAAGGATTTCCAGAAGTGATAATATGTCTTGACTAGCTTGTACTTGGTTTGGGGCACCAGACATTTAACTAATTTCAGTGATTCTTCTAGTGTTAAATTTTTTAAATTTGAAACAGTGACAGTAAAGACTAACACTAAAGGCAGTTCTTAGTGACCTATAAAACACAATCTGCACAGGAGCTGGCAGGCCAACCTTTCCAGCATGGGGGCAGGCTGGCGGGTTGGAGGAAACCTCCAGGTATTGGTGGAAGGAAGGGACACTAGTGTAGGACCGGTGCTGGAACACTAAGCCCGAAAACAATGGCATTACAAACAACTTTGTAAATCAGAAATCAGTGTTTTAATAAAATAAAAAAAGAAAAACGGGGCCTGGGAGATAGCATGGAGGTAAGGCGTTTGCCTTTCATGCAAAAGGTCATCCGTTTGAATCCCGGTGCCCCATATGGTCCCCCGTGCCTGCCAGGAGCAATTTCTGAGCTTGGAGCCAGGAGTAACCCCTGAGCGCTGCCAGGTGTGACCCAAAAACAAAAACAAAACAAAACAAAAAAAAAACATTAAATAGTTGCTCCAGATTTTAAGGTGTGTTCTCCATATGTACCACCATTTCAATTCTGACTACACTCTACAAGCTGAATAACTTGGACCAAATGCTTTTGTTAATTAAATATTTTTATTTAAAATGTCATTATTTACAAAGTTATTAGTAGTTAAGTTTTAAACATGCAATGTTTCAGTACCAATACCACCACCAGTGTCAACCTCCCTCCACCAATATTTGCAGAGTCCATCCCATACTTCCCCTAACTCCACTCAGTCTGTCATCATAACATGCACCTTTTTATTTTTTATTTTATTTTACTTAAACATCATGATTACAAGCATCATTGTAGTTGGGTTTCATTCATAACAAGAAAACGCCCCCTTCATGGTGCAACCTTCCCATTACCAATGCCCCCATCCCTTCCTTCTCCCATTCCCCGCCTGTATTCAAGACAGGCTTTCTACATTCCTCACTACCTAACATTGTTATGATAGTTATCAGCATATTATTTCTCTAACTGCACTCACCACTCTTTGTGGTGAGCTTCATATATTGAGCCGGTCCTTCAGGTCCTCATCTCTGGGAATTATTTCAATGTCTTTAATTTTTCTTAACACCCATGTATCAGTGAAAATATTCTGTCTATCTCTCCCTTTGACTAATTTCACTCAGCATAATAGCTTCATGTATATCCATATATAGGAAAATTTCATGACTTCATCTCTCCTGATGGCTGCATAATATTGGAGAGAACATGCACCTTTTTAGATTAATTACCAAATAATTAATTTAGCCTCAATCATAAGAATTGATCATGCACTAAGCTTTCAATTATTACTGCTATTCTATCTTTTAAATTTTATTTTGTACTCCCCTCATCTTTGATTTTTCTATAGCCCTTCTCCATAGTTCTATCATTAATGTGCATTGCATATCTTTTTCTTTATTTTCTATCTTCACTAGTTTTATTTATTTATTTTGTTTGTTGTTTTGGGGTCACTCTTGGCAGCGCTCAAAGTTACATTGTGCGCAGCTGGCTTATTAGCTTGTTAGCTTGTGGGAATGTTGCCTTCAAATAAGAGCTGGAAACAAAGGGAGACACAATACTCCGAACACATCATCCACTTCTGTGCACTCGGAATAGGCCTTAACACATCAGCCTTGTAATATCTGAATTATGTATCTTGTGGCATTTGAATGGTGTATCCCTTTTATCTCCTTCGTGGGGTTCAGACATTCAGCTCTGACGAATGGTTGTGATGGTTATATAACCTGCGTAGAAAAGTGACTCGAAGTCTTTGATTAGAAGCTATTCCCAGGTGGAAGTCTTGAACCCTTTCTAGCTAAGCATATAAAACCTTTCTTTGTGACTTGCATTGCCAGGCGGTCTCTTTGTCTTATCACTGGACTGCTAGAAAAAATCTAACAACAGAAGATACTCCTGGCATTCTCAGAGGATCATATGGGATTCCAGGGGTCAAATCCGGATCGACTCAAGCAAGGCAAATGTCCTACCCAGTGTGCTATCACTATGCCCCCATATCTTCATTAAATTTAGATACTTTATTGCTTGCATAGGTGGTATCACTGAACACTTGTATTTTCACTGGTGACTTTTTACTCTTTACACAATTCCTTCAAATAAGTTTCTATTTGGGGGGAGGAAATGGGGAGTGGGCCTTAACCAGTACTACTCAAGACTCATTCATGGCTCTGTGTTCAAGAAATCAGTCCTGATGGGTCTTGGTCATATGCAGTGCAGGATTGAACCAGGAGAGGCTGTGTGCAAGGTCAGTTTCTTAACCTCATGATATTTCTTTTGCCCTCAAACATTTTCCATCTTATTATGAATAAAAGTTTCAACTTTTTTTTTACTTCTGGTATACAATATTTTTCCATTGTTCAAGTATACTGCCTTATTTTTATCTGCCAGTCTCTCACTGGTGACTTCAGTTGCTTTCATGTTTTTGTCACTGTACATTTTAGTCACTTTAACATTTACAGTGCTAGTATTTTTGCAGTCTTTGGTTAGATACCCCAGAGTGGAAAGTCTAGTTTCTATGGTAGCCCTAGTTTCAGCTTCTTAATGAAACTGCATAGTGTTTTCCAAAGTGGTTGCAGCAATTTAGGTTCCCATGGAGACAGTGCCTTTCAGGCAATCTTAAGATAAAAACAGGTTCAAATGCTGACCTCTGCTCCAAAATGAGTGTTGTTCTTTGAAGAAGAGGAGTTTCTGATCCAGAAATAGGAGTGCACTTGGAGGAAAAACCACGTGAGGACAGAAGGTCGGCCTCTGATAAAGGGATCTTAGACCTCTAAACTAAAGGGAGAGGCTTCAGGAGAAACCAATTTCCTGACAGTCTCAGAATCAGCAGTCACAGACACAAGTATTATTTTGGCCAGCATGTGACAGAACGAAAGTGCTAAATCATTCCTACTTTCCTTTTTGAAAAAAATATCCTTTCAGATATTCTCACCAATGTTACTTTTGTATCCCTTTTCCACATGAGGGAACAGGTCAGGCAATCCTGCCTTATGCTTTTTCCACCCATGGTGCTAGGTGCTGATGGTGGTGTAAAATGCTTATTTAGGAATTTACCTATTAGGAGGAGCAACTCATTTCAGCTGTGCTCATTTTCATAATATCAGAGCACCTTATCATATGTCTGGCACTAAGTGGGCAACACGTTTTTATTGGAAGACCATGAAGACTGTAATCAATTAGGCACGACACAGTAAAGTACATTTAGGTAATAATATTAATAATTATGACCTTTATTTAAAAAAAAGTGGCAGCAAGAACAATATCTATTGCT
Organism: Crocidura indochinensis; assembly: GCA_004027635.1. Taxonomy (NCBI): domain Eukaryota; kingdom Metazoa; phylum Chordata; class Mammalia; order Eulipotyphla; family Soricidae; genus Crocidura; species Crocidura indochinensis. The sequence continues at coordinate 29,962 of PVKC010000721.1, forward strand.
TATTGAGAACAAGGCATTCTGCTAACAAAGTGTCATTACTTGCATACAAATTATATTTGTACTGTGATACTCTTGACCTTTTAATTATCTTTTCCAGGCTGAGTCTAGAATTCTAACAAAAATGACAAATAGATATTTTTTCACCTGCCAGAGTTACCTCTCAGTTAATAATTAATAGTTCAATTCTTACAGCATCTTACATTTTAACCTTTATATCTGTGATTTACTGAATAATTTGAATTTCTATTTTAGTTATGCACTTACTTTTATAAAAATGCATGTAATGTAAAAATTAAAGTGTAAGAGTTCTGATTTTAGTGATAAATAATTTGATCTCATAAGCTTAACTCAATTTAAAAAAGAATGGAAACATCAGAATGCCTCAAATTGGGATAATTTGTCCTTGGTTTATATTTATTATTATTTATTTATCTTAAGCCTAAAGTTCAATTGTCCCAAGAAATGCAGGCAAAATTTCAAAAGATCATTGTCAAAAATTGTGTTTTAAATGGTTAAGAGTTAATAATTTTTCTATTTTTATTGCAATAAAAAGAACATGGTTTCATTTATATAATATATGATAATGCTTTTAAAATTTTAAAATATTGAGAAATTAAAAAATACTATTGTAAAATATTGGGAATTATTTATATGTTTTATTTAAAATTCCAAACAATTTTTCATTGCTATTATCCAGAATTCATATATTTTGCAAGGAACAAATCTATATGTATTAGTTAGCAAGGACTGCCATAGCACTATATCATGACTGAGTGGGTTAAATAATAGAAATTGATTTTATTATAATTTTAAAGTTCAAGATGGCTCAAGGTGGACTGGAGAGTTAGTGCAGTGTGTAGGGTGGTTGCTTTGTATGTGCCTAACCTAGGTTTAATCCCCAGCATAACATATAGTCTCCCAAGAACCACCACAGTGATTTGTAAGTGCAAAGCCAAGAGTATTTCTGGGTGTGATACTCCAAATATTAAAAAAAAAAAAGATAGCTCAAGGTATTGTTAGGTAGCCTTTTTCCTTGACTTACAAAGATTGCTTCTTCCTGTTTCTTTCTTTCTTTTTTTTTTTTTTTGATTGTGATGATTTGTTTAATTATCTGGATACCACATGTGAATTATATTTAGAATATTTACTGTTTCTTGCTGGAGAACCTATTTTTAATAGTTTCACCACATCTTTTATTTTCTTTATTTAAACATCTTGATTAGAAATATGATTGTGATTAGGTTTCAGTCACAAATTCCCCTGTACTCTCTTTCTCTCTCGCCTGTATCTACCACACTCTCCTCTTAAAAAGGTCATAGTTATATGGGATTAGAGCAAACCCACTGACTTCATGTTACCTTAATCCCTTCTTCAAAAACTAATCTCCAGATAAAAGTCCATTTTTTTCTGAGTTCACTGAGGGTTGGGACTTTGGCATATGAGTTTTACTTATTTTAATTTTACTTCTGTCCATGGCACTATGCCTGATCCAAAGTCAAGGACTTTAAACTTGTTTTGTTAAAGAAAGGAAGAATTTATGTTGAAAATAGGATTGAATTAGAATGTCAGAGAAGAACTTAAAAATTGGGAGATTTACATGAGAAAAGGACATGATAAAGAGAAATTAATGTGGGCATGCACCCACATATTTTGTTTCCTCCCTAGTTAGTAAGGTAAATGAAACAAAAGAAAATAATTTGAAATGCAAAAATATATATTTAAAAAATCAGAATTAAGAGTAAAGACATGGGGCTAGTGAGGTGACACTAGAGGTAAGGTGTCTGTCTTGCAAGCGCTATCCAACGAAGGCTCATGGTTTGATTCCCTGGCGTCCCATATGGTCCCCCCAAACCTGAGCGCTTAGCCAGGAGTAACCCCTGCACATCAAACGGGTGTGACCCCCCCCCCAAAAAAAAAAGAATAAAAACATAAGACTGCTATGGTCATCAGAAAATGACTTCACTGCAAAATAGCCAAGGTATTTGGAAACTTTTCATTACTCTAATCTGGTCAACTGAGGTTTATAGGGCTGTTGCTTACAAATCTTTAAGTGCTCTGAGCCACTTTCCACTTCTACTGGCTAAAAGGGTCATTAAATTTGATATGCAGAGAGATGGAATTAATACAACTTGATTGAGCTAAGATTATCATATTATAAAAAGCAATTAAAATAGTTCTGACCTTTGAAAAGTAAATCATTAATTTTATGTTATATTTAAATCTGAGAAAAGGCAAATAGTGAACTTTTTAATTATGAATGAGTTATGTAACTGAACAGAATGTGAAGGGTTCTCAAACATAATTTTCTTTAGAAAATTGCATGCTACTGGATTCAGCTCCAGAAGGACCCCCAACTTGAGAACACTACCTGATCCCGTACTGCTGCAAACCATTTTCAACTGAACATATGAAAAGTCCTTTCATCTGTCATATTCTGGTCACTATATAATATGATTTGAAAACAACAATGTTCAATAACTAATTGGATAAGACCAGCTCTTGGATTCTTTTTACCATTTCTGTGTTTTTTGTTTTTGTTTTTGTTTTGGCCACACTAAGTATTCCCAGGGATAACTCTTGGCTCTACACTCAGGGATCACTCCTGGCATACTCAGGGGACAATATGAGGTGCTTGGATTTAAACTACAGTCAGCTACATGCATGACATTTTACCAGATGTACTATCACTCATGCTCTCCTCTGTCTCCCATTTCAAATGTTAATCTCATTTATAAAACAGCATCCTTTACAGAATGTTTCCAGAATAATATGTTGTCATGTACTTGGTCTCTTCATTATCTAATCCAGGTGACATATAAAATTAAACAATATATCTGGATAGCATTTGTATCACTAAATCATTTTTTGTCTTTTATAAAGTGGGGGGGAGATAGGTCAATGGATTGCAGTGCATTCATTGCATAAAATTCATTGCATGAAAGAAGAAGTAGTATTTTTTAAATTTTTATTCAGGTACTTTGCTTTATAATATTGTCAATAATAGTAAATAATAATAATAATAATAATGTCCCCTTTCCATAAAATCTCTTACTTTTTTAAATTATTAAACCTTAGGTCATATTTTTCCAAGTTTAAGGTTTATAGCTTTGATGTGCCCCTTACCACAACTAAAGTGCCTAAAACCCTTGACCAATGTCTCTATGTCTGCCTTGTCATTATATCACATCCATTTCTCCCACTTATTTGGTGTTTTTGATTCTGAAATCCTGAGTCAAAGCTTGTCAATATTTTATACCTCCTATTATCTTGCTTTATTACTCAATATGTTTTGTTTGGACTATTACATTTCAAAGTGTTGGATCACCATTTTCAACTGAACATATGAAAAATTCTATCATATGTCATATTCTGATCACTAGATAACATGATTTGAAAACAATACATGTCATGTACTTTATCAATCCTTCTCGCATCTTTTATAAAAATGAAAATGTTTTTGAGATGTGGAAAATAGATGAGTCATATGATTAATACATTAAAAAGTTATTATTATTGGCAAAACTAGGAAAAACCATTGGAGTTAAATAAGGTATATATATATATATATATATATATATATATATATATATATAAGCAGAATCATATACAAATAATGAAAACTCAGAAAACAAAACTTTGTATTGTTACCTGGGAAAGTTACTAGAGCCAAAAAAGTGTCTCAGCTGGGAATTTATTAATTGCAGTGGAAAGAAAAGTCTGATATATAACTTGTGTTTTTTTTTGACAAGGTTTAGATGGCACAATAGAATAAAGAACAAAAATATGCATTAAAATATTAATTTGTTACCATTAAAGGTTAATTAGACATTTAATCTTTCTTTTTATTCTCCTATTATAAAACAAAAAAGATTTTCTTGGATTTAATTTTGACAGGTATATTGGGCAATCCTAATTTTATAATGTGGAAATTAAAGTACTTGACATATATATTGAAGAGCTATGATGTGCATAATGGCATATTTATTATCTCTGAATGGCACAAAGCTATGCTTATTTCTTCCTAAATTTATATCATAAAATCTACACTCCCAAGGGGCTATTTAGTGTGTAGGCTGGGAGTACTTAAATTATGAGGGTAGAGCGCTCCTGAATGGAATAAGTGCAGCTCCAAGGAAACTTCTGTCCTCTTATACCTTGTGAGGAGATGTGGAGATATCTACAATTCACCACCTGAAAGAGGATCAGTACCTGGTCATGCATAGATCTTCATCATGCTAGGCCCCCAAACTGTGAGAAACAACATTTCTTTTCTCCATAAGCAACCTAGCTTATTACAACAGTTTAAATGAACTAAAGAACTTAGACAACTTCAAATCTTCATGAAGTTCTAAGCACTCAGCAATAGTAAATAAAAATTGTTTGAAGGAATTTGCGCTCACAAAGCTTACACGTCTTGGGGTAAATAGACTCATGAGATTGGAGAGATTGCCTGGCAGAGTGAGTATATGCTTTGCATGCAGGAGATCCAGGTTCTGTTCCTGGCACTGCATGGTCCTTTTAGTTTCTAGGAATGATTCCTAAGCTACCTTATTTTCCGGTGTATAAGATGACAGGGTGTATAAGACGACCCCCTAATTTGCAGTTAAAACATAGGATTAGGCCTATATTCGTTGTATCAGACAGAACGTTCCTGTGCTGCAACTGTATGTACCACAGTGAGCCAATCACAACAAGGAAAGGTTCAAAGGTTATACTGTAATAGACTTCCTCTCTGACTCTGGCCAATCTGAGCAGCTTTTTTACAGTGTATATTCGGGCACAGAACATTGTCTAATTTGCAATCATAAAAAAGCCTGCTCGGATTGACTGAGTTAGAGAGGCGGTCCAAGCAGCCTTGCAATGATATTGGAAAATTCGTTTTGTGGCAATATCCAGACAATTTTCACTTAGCGGCATATCAAAAAAATTTTCAGGCTATACTCAGCGTATAAGACAACCTCCGATTTTCGGTTGACCTTTCTTTGTTTCAAAAGTCGTCTTATACGCTGGAAAAATATGGTAGTTGAGTAGCTGCCAATTACTATCAGGTGTGGCCTCCAACTAAATCCATCAAACAAATTCTACAGAAACAACCATGTAGTGGCAGCCTGAAGCACAGTGCACCTGGTAAGGGTCACAAAGTGAGCTGTTCTGGAAAAAAGAGAACCTGTGGGCAAAGGAGGTTTTAGAGGCAATTTACAGACAATGAGAGAAAGAGAGGGAGACACAGGCAAGGAGAGTAGCTTGCAGCGCAGGGGTAGTGTCAAATTGGGTTTTCTACTTTATCATAGGGGGACTTGTGGTGTCACACCAGAGACACTTCGTTCTTTATACTCTAAGTAGTAGTTACCTATGTTTTTGAACAGAAGAGGGACACAATTAAAGATTCATTTAAAAGACGATCTATCAGGTGTCAATAAGGAATCTACTGCAAATGTCTGAAAGGAGGTGGCAGTGAAGATTTTTTTCTTTTAACTTCTGTTAAAGCACCATGGTTTACAAAGTTATTCAATGTTCTAGCACCAGTCCCAATACCAGTATCAACTTCCCTCCTCTAGTGTCCCCAGAATTTTTTTTTTTAATTTCAGAGTGTAGCAAAAAGATGATGAGGACTTGAGAAATGGGAAGCAAAAGTAAGAACTTATGGCTTAAAGATCCTGCTGGAGAAAACTAGAGGTAATGAATAGCATTTCAATAAAGACTAGAGAGAGTGTGTTAGAAGAAGGAATGAAAAGTACTTTTGAAGACCCAGTGGCTGAAAGACTCCAGTTAACCTTGGAGAGAAAGAAGACAAAAGCAAACAAACAATAAAGACAGATAAAAGGAAAATAATAAACAAAAAAAGGAAAAATAAATTATTTAAATTTACACTTATAACTTGTTATTGGCACAGTGCCTACTTGTATTTTCTTTATTCCTTGGAGTTTCCCAGTTAGGTTCTGAAGGCCTGACATTTGGAATGAAGCAAGATAAACTCAGGAAAATCCCATGGATTTGATGTGCAAATACATACAGAGAGGGAGGGGAAAGTTATAGAGTTTAGAAAGTCTTGGGTTAAAAGAGTAAAGGGCCAAATGGCTCTTGTAAATGTCCTATGACCTTCTCCTTCATGTTATTTAGATTGAAGAGTGCTAAAATGATTGAAACTCCAGCACTGACTATTCTTCAATGGAAAGAAAGCTGTAATTCAAAATCTCATCAGCTCTTGTTTTGAAATAGTTCTCAAATATTTTTATCTCATCTTAGCATACCTTTTCTGGAAAAAATATTATATATAATTTCCAATTGCAGATTCAACTGGAACAAAACCAAAACAGGATCTGCTCTTGCATGCTTTATCAGCTAGTGCTAGAGGAGAATGATTGACAAACTGAATTGCAATGGTATTATTAAAATTCATGAACCAGAGAATTACCAAAGTGTAATATTCAAAAATGCAGTGGGTGCTAAGTATTTTTGACACATTCCTTAAAGCTTTCAGCATCTTGGGGAAAATTGTTAGAAGTCTGTCAGGAACATATTGGATTTTCCTAAAGCATATGGTGATGAAATAGAATATCATTTTATGAGAAAATATTGTCATACTGGCTTCCCAGCCCAACTTGTCACAGTCATTTTATATTCCTATTTTGTACTTGTTTTTCCTTTGTGCCCTTTTTATTTCTAGGAAGAATATCATTCCCGGTCTCTGAAGAATGTCATCTTATCTATTACCTCTTTCTTTTAGTTATTCCTTTGTTTTCATTATGCCTTCCAAAGTGATTCGTTCTCCACAATAAAGTCTTTACATATATGGTGATTTTGTATTGGGAGGTGTGTGCTTTGATTCATTTTTGTTTTGATTTCACTAAAAAAGTTTTCCTCTTCAGATCCTTTCTCTCCTCTTGTAAGCTTGAAGCTGTTATTTCATCCTCTTTTCTGAAATAGTGGCTTTCATTCTAAACCTGGATCAGCTGTGGAAATAGAGTAGCTATTCTCTGGGTGGCTCTAAAAACATACATCTTTATTTCAACAGGATGACAGGCAAGAAAAATATAAAAATGCACCTGATCTTTAAACACATCTATTCCCTTTGGACTTTTTTAAAGCATAGACCATGGTCTCAGAGTTGGTCTAACAGCTCCCATTGGTTTGCAGGCTGTGTTGCTCCTTAGGGATGGTTGGTTGGTCAATTCAAGTTTCAAATTATGGGAATTACCATATTAATTTGTTTTGGTAAGACAACTGAGCAATAAAGTCTTCCCAAAAGACTTTTATTATTACAGAATTTTAGAGGTCAAGTGGCCATTTCTTGTTGACTGTGAACTTAAAATTATTTGCTCCAAACTCTCAGCAAGAACAGAGAACTTAATTGTACCTCTGCACCCTTGTGCCTAAGGCAACTGTTATACAAGTAATGATCATTTCTTTACCCTCAGTGATGAAGACATAATGGAGGACAGGGGGAAGTATGTTCTAAAACTTATATCAGAAATGATCTGGGCACACATGGTTCAAACTGGTCAGCCAGGGGCAGAGAGATAGTATAATTGGTCAGGCATTAGCCTGCAATTAACTGATAGGATTCAATTTTAGATATCCCATATCATCCCCTAAGCACCACCAGGAATAATTCTTGAAGTCAGAGTCAGAGTAAGTCCTAAGTTATTAAAGGCCACACATTGGGTGTGGCTCTAAAACAAAACACACAACAACAACAAAAATTGGTCAGTTAATTTTGTGCCTATCTGAAATACTTCCTGGTTATTGAAATTCATCTCCAGGGGGATTTACTTAGTACTGCAGTGACTTGTAGCAAGATATTGGGAGATCCTACTTGGGACAACTAGAAAAAATATAACATTAATATTTTCTTCAAGTCAATACATTTCTGTAAAACATAAATAAATATCACATTATTTTAAACATTATAATTTTATTGTTACACATCGGAGGAGATGAATTTTCGGCCTTCTTGAAATCTATTAGTGCTTGCATTGGAGATGATGACGTTTTCTTGATTTTAAAGAAGTGTCTGTAGATATGATTCTTGAGGTCACCAAGCTCACTCTATATGGTGCTCAGGGAGATAGCTGTGCCAGAGATCTAAACTGAGGCTTTCTTATGTGAGATATAGCTTCTGCCCCCTGAACTATTTCTTCAGCCCCTCATTCTAGTGTTAGTCATTTTCAACCTTTGTTTTGTTTGTTTTGGGGTCAAGCCTTTCAAATTTAGGCTTACTCCTGGCTCTACACTCAGGGATCACTCCTGGTAGTGCTTAGTAACAATTTGGGGATGCTGGGAATTGAATGGGGTCAATACAAGACAAATGCTCTACCCACTGTACTATTACTCTGCCTGCCCCCTCTTTCAACCTTTCATTTTTAAAATTTTAATTTTGCTTTATTATTATTAATATTATTTTGGTTTTTGGGTCACACCTGTAAATGCTTAGGGTTACTCCTAGCTATCTGCTCAGAAATCGCTCCTGGCAGGCATGGGGACCATATAGGATGCCAGGATTCAAACCACCTCTGGTCCTGGGTCGGCTGCTTGCAAGGCAAACCCCCTACCACTGTATTATCTCTCCAGCCCCCTCTTTCAATCTTTCAATAACTGTATTAAGCAGTGAAAATATGAGACCTATTTTGTGAAACACAAAGAAATAAATAATAATCATAATTTTAATATTATAATACCTTATTATATTAATATAATGTAATAATACAATAATTATAATATTTATAGATCAATATTTATATAAAAATATTTATAGAAGTACCACCCCATGGTCCCAGAGTCTGGTAAACCTTAATAGTTTTCTCAGAAACTAGCACTGGCCAGTGAATCAGAGTTAGCAATTCTCACTTTCAGAATGTTCACACTTCTCTTACCAAACAGTTCAATGGTTAAAGCACAACTCAAATATGATTTCTTGTGGGAAATCTTTTCTCAGCAAATATTTGTTGAGGGATTTCTCTGTGCCAGGTAGTGCTTTAAGGACTAGCAATGCAGCAATGAAATAGAGAAGAGTCTGTCTCTCATATGGGATTTTTATCCTAGGAGTTGAAAGTAACCCTTGATAAATAATGCAGAAATAGTTAGGCAACATGTCAGTGTAATAAAGGGCACAATATAATTAGGCGAAATAAATGAGAGTAAGGGGTTAGATAGTGATCACTTAGGAGAGTATAATCACCTTACTTTACATGTTGTGAATTGCTTTAGACAAGACTTACTTAGTTTTGTGTGCATGATATCTGGCATATAAAAGGTGCTTAATGGGCAACTCAAGACACTGATAGCAAACGTAAGTGGGAAGCATATTATTTACCTTATCAATACAGATAGATGTTGCTTGATTTAAGTCATGTGAAGAATTAGAGGAAGAATATGTTGTCAATTGATCGAGGAGCAAGAAGATACAACAGTGGCTTAGGTGAATCTTCTAAGGCTGAAGAAACATCCGTGGTGGAGGTGGGAGAAAGCAAAGGAGACACGTAAACAATTGAGGGTGTGTTGGAAAGGGAAGAGGTGGAGGAGAGTGACAAATTTGGAGGGACCACACCAGGAGTCAGCGATTATGCCAAGCTATCAAAGTGAACTTCTCTCATCTTCTGTTCATGAGACTCAAAGATCAGCTTTTAGTTTGTTTTTTGGGTCACACCTAGCAATAGTCAAGACACTCAGGAATACTCTGCACTCAGGAATCCTCCTGGCAGTGCTCAGGAGACCAGATGGGATACCAGAGATTGAGCCCAGGTCTGCCATTTACAAGCAAGTGTCCTACATGTTGCAATATCTTTCTGGTCCTCCGAAGACCAGGATTTTGAATAGCATGTTGAATTTCAGCTCCACATGATTTCTCTTTATTTAGTGAATTATATCGTGTATCACATAGGGTTATTTTGATGAAAGGACTAGCAAAAACAGACATGTTAGCAAGATAGAACTTATTCTGTATTTCAGTAATTATTTGCTGAAACATTAGAGTGGGATAAGAAGTGGTTAGAGAATTGGTCAACAATGACAGTATTCTGCACAACTAATCAGTAAGAACCACAGAGTTTAAAAATCTTTTATTTATTTATTCTGTGTCATCCAAGCAAGCAGTGTTTAGGATACTCATGGGTCCTCCCAATGGTTCTTGACCAACCAAACTGGCAGCACAATGCAACAGTCTAAGGATGTGATGCTGTTAAACAAATGTAGTACCAGAGATTATCTATGCTATACCAGATGCACTCAGGAACCTGCAAGATTGCACCCAATAGATGTTAAGGGTTTACTCCTGGCTGTGCTCAAGGTACATTTTAGGATGTCCAGGATTCTAATCTAGGTTGGCAGCATGCAAGGAAAATGCCCTATTTGCTCCAGTCCCACATTACTTGTTTTGTGAGTAAATAGGACCATTATTTAATATATATTATGTGACAATGGTTTTAAAATGCCTCAAAACCAATTTTTTAATTTTTGAACTTTCATGAGGTATAAATGAGACATAAGGAACTTAAGTGATTTATCCAAGTTTTTTTTTTATTGAATTGGTAATAAAATTCTGGATTTAGAGAAGGTAGGTTGGGAAAAGTCATGCACTTGTTTCTTTGCTTTATGTGAATTCTCTGTTGGTTCATAAAGTTGCTAGTGTAGCCTTTAGAAATGTCTTGCTCATGAAATGAGGTATTGATTCTGTGGTATATACTATGTCTGTGTGTATTTTTTCCACTTCTAATATAAGAAGGTATAGGAATGAATTCCTGGAACTGACTACTGAAATTGTAAATAAAAATAAAGACTGCAGTCCTAGAAAGTAATGTATATAGGTTATGTATACTAACTTCACATTTGGTCTGATTATTATAATAATCATTTATTATCATAAAAATATAGTACCGATCAGGATCCCTTCTGGAATCTAGAAAACTAAAATTACACATTTAAATCTCAATCAAGATGACTTCAGGAATCTAGAGAACTAAAATCACACACTTAAATTGCTCTATAGCCCAGTTAAATGCAAGTGAGGTGGAAAGGAGGAGGAAACAAGTTTAGCCTTGTGTGTGAAGATTTTGTGGGCACAGACCCCATTAAGGATGGTCTGGAACAGGGGTCCTCAAACTTTTTAAACAGGGGTCCAGTTCACTGTCCCTCAGATTGTTGGAGGCCAGACTATAGTAAAAGCAAAAACTACCAACAAATTCCTATGCACACTGCATATATCTTATTTTGAAGTGAAGAAACAAAATGGGAACAAATACAGTATGTGGCCCGTGGCCAGTAGTTAGAGGACCACTGGTGGAGGGTCTCAGTAGAGTGAATTGCATCCAGGTGGGAATTTGAGCTGAGCTTTCTCATGTTTCAATGTGGCTACCAGATTTTTTTCTTTTTTCTTTTTTTTCATATAATTTTTATTTTAATCATATTGGCTTACATATTGTTGACAATCATATTTTAGGTACAAATTAACATAAAATCAGGGGAACTCCCATCACCAAACAGTACTCTCTTCACCTCCGTTCCCGTCCTGCTTCCCATATCCTCTTCCCTCCACCCCCCCTCCTGGGGTTGCTAAAGCAAGTGATCCCCTCTGTGCCTAGCTTACTACTTAGTGGTCTTACACCTGTTTGATCTTGGTTACCCTCTTCCCCCCCATAATTGGGGGGGCGGGAATAGTTAGTTCAAGTTATGTGGATTTGTTTGAAAAAGAGAAAATTAATAACCTGGAGAGAGAGAAAAAAATAGAAGAGAAAGAAAAAAACAGATAAAAATAAATACATAAATAAATAAATATATAAATGGATCAAATACTCCGGGAATGGGTGGAGTCCTTCTAGAGGCTTTCATTTTGGTTTGAGAAACGGAGGGGAAAATGAAGGTGGCATAGAACAACCGTACATAAAGAATCGTCAAATGAAATATCCAGTGAACATTCCAAAAAAATAAAATACCATATAAAGGCCATGGTATTGAGATAGAAATGTGGCAGTACACGTAAGAAAAGAAAAGAAGAAAATAAATAAATATAAATGGAGACATCCACTTCAATAGCCAAACCACAATAATAAGGTCAACAAAAGATAGATAAGTAAATAATGATAATAAAAAAGATTGTTTTGTGCTTTTTTTTCCCCCTCCTGCAGATTCACAGTAACTATTGGGGTCATTCAAAAAGGAATTTCCTTTGCCTAAGAGATATAGAGTTTCTCCACCCTTGCTATATATTGTCACGGGATTAACTATCCGCTCCTTTCAGGTTCATTTACTCTCCCTTTGGTGCTTTAGTATGGGAGATTTCTGCTGTATCCTGGGTGATAAAATCAGACCTCTGTATCTGGAGGTCTTGGCATCTACAGGAGTCAAGGAGTTGAACTTCTGATTTTGTTTTCCTGTGTGGTTCTAGAAGTTCTGTTCCCTTAGTGTCATTTTAATCTGTCTTCTGTGATTGGCAGACCTAGTCTTTGCGCTGGTCCTAGGGAGGGGTGTGGGATAGTGTCTTTCGCTATGTTTCCGGAAATCCCCTTCTGTTGCAGTAGTCTCAGACATACCTCTGGAACTAGGGGATCATGGTTGTTATGTAGGTCGTAGCTCATGCCCTAGACTAGGGATTTTTGATTGGTCCCAGTATACACATAGTCTGACCATGGTTCTGTCAACCAGTCATCTGTAAATCACGACCTTGCTTAAGGACAAATCAAAGGGTAACAAGTCTTCTGATTTTGTCTTATCGTTAGCCGGTGAGGTAGGATAACTTGCTCTTAGGTCGACTTGTTCCCATTTTCCTCCTTGTCAGGGTATTTCATAATAGGACTGGCATTTGTTGGTGTCTGAGCACTATTACGGATGTCCCGGTTGGGATTTGTTTCCTGTGGTTGTTGTGATGAAGTATGTCGTTTCTATATCTGTGATCCAGGGTTCAAGGCTGGACGGTTGGTGTCTAATCACCTGTGGTCTAAGTTGGGTCCACGTGCCATATTTTCAAGGTAGAAGGTACCCCTGTATTGTAAACAAGTATGAGTTCTTATCCCTAATGAATAAGAGCTTGGTTTTATAGATTCCCCCCTTTTTTTAGTGTGTTTTGCAGGGAGAGAAGGTGTTAGATTATCTTCCAGGTGCATTTGAGGGTGTAGAGAGAAGAAAACTAAAACAGATCATACCCCTAAGGAAGATAAAAAATAGGAATAAAAAATATGTGCTCACGTGCATATATAAAAAGAGAAAAAGATTTTTACCAATGAAGTAAAAAAAAAATTTAATCGAGCCACCAGGTGATGCAGGAGAGTATCTTGCATTTAGGGTAAAGCATGTAAAGAGGTAGTGTAATACAGGTCTTATACTTATGATGGTAGTATAGGTTTCCCCTTTGTCTTTTGAGATTTTCTTGCGGTTGTGGGTTCCCAGGGTCCTTTTCATCTCCCATCCTGACCTTCTTGAGATTGGCAAAAGAATTGCGATAGGGAGGACTTGGGAAGGGTTCATGCATTGGGGGGTACTTATAGAGTTAAGTCCAGTTTCAAGTAACTGTCCATGTTAGGAAGGGTTGGTAAGGAGGATCATGCAGCATGAGTCAGGAGGGGAGTTGATTGCCTTTTCTTGTAGGGGGCGAGGTGCAGGTTTGACTAGTTGTCCCTTCGCTTGGGTGCTGGGCACTGGATCGCTGGGGTAGAAGGTCATTCTTGATGCCTATTGATTTAGGAACTGAGGATGAAGAGTTTTAATAAGTTGGGGATGGTTACCAGATTTTTTATGTGAAAGCTCCCAATTGAAATTTTGCATCTATTGCTTCAATTGGATTCTAACTAAAATAATACACATACAGGCTGACCTCAGTTTGTGTGTTTGTGTGTGTGTATGTGTGTGTGTGTGTGTGTCTGCATGAAGTTTGGAGTGGACCTGGAGTTTTGTGTGTCAGAGGATGCCTTTATTTTCTTTTGCTATTTAATTTTATTCATAACCAGAAATGATAACAATAAAAGCCATTGACAGCTATTGAAATATACCACCCCCTGCCTAGGCATTATCTGTTCTGAAAGGTTCCAAGAAACATTGTTTTATAGAAGAATCAGAGTAAGGAACAGTATGTGTGATGTTTAGAAATGGGGGAAAAAGTAGAATCAAGTTAATACTGTAATCTTTCAAGGACATTTTAATTAATTAATTAATGAAAGGAAGAAGTGGGCCACCTGGCTTGACTCAGTACTTTCTCCAGGCTCTATGCTCTGGGATCACTCTTGGATGTAATTGGTGATCAAATTCTGAGCCAAGAGTGTGCAGAATTTGAACCTGGGTTGACTACATGCAAGTACCTGACCCATTGTGCTATCTCTGGCCCATTATGGCATCATTTTTTTAAATTGTTGTTGCTTTTGGGTCATGCCTAGAGGTGCTAAGGGGTTACTCATGTTTCTGCTCTCAGGAATTATTTCTGATGGTTCTTGGGGGACCATATGGGATGTCAGGGATTGAACTCAGGTTGACCATCTGCATGATAAATGCCCTAATCATTGTACTATTGGTCCAGCTCTCAATGACATCTTTAATGCCACTTATTCTATCCATATATCTGCTATAGTATAATATTTTTGGGCTTTTGTTTGGGTCACACCCAACCACACTCAGTGGTTACTACTGGCTCTGTGCTCAGAAATCGCTCCTGGCAGACACAGGGGAACAAATGGAATGCTGGGATTCGTACCACCATCATCCTGGATTGGCTGCTTGCAAGGCAAGTGCCCTACCACTGTGCTATCTCTCTGGCCCCTGCTATAGTATAATATTTACATTTGATATTTAACAATATGTTTGTCATAAAATTTTTATACTGTTTTCCATTTTCTATTAACTGACACACCAATTTTTTGTTTGTTTTTAGTTTTTGGGCCACACTTGGTGACACTTAGGGGTTATTCCTGGCTATAAGCTCAGAAATCACTCCTGGGTTGGGGGACCATATGGGATGCCAGGGGATCAAACTGTGGTCTTTCGTAGGTTCGCATGTGCAAGGCAAATGCTGTATGGCTTGTGCAACTGCTCTGGCCCCTGATACACCTATTCTGCATCTTCACTGACACTACTTTTATGACTTATTTTATATAGTCATTATTAAATTATTAAGCATTATTAAGTTATTATTTATTTAAACATTATTAAATGTTATTGTGACTTTTTATTTACATTTACCTAGTGATAAACAACATGGATTTAAGAATCCATTCACATACCATTTGACCATCAAGATGGCCACTATAGTAAATCAGAGCAAGAGTGGGCCACCTTGTCTTGTTCCTGATCTTAGAGAAGAAGTCCACTTTTTTTTGTAGGGGGGGTCACACCTGCCATGGGTTACTTCTGGCTCTATGCTCAGAAATAGCTCCTGGCAGACTCAGGGAACATATAGGATGCCAGGAATTGAACCACCGTCCCTCTGCATGCAGGGCAAATGCCCTACCTCCATGCTATTTCTTCGGCCCCAGAAGTCCACTTTTTAACCCCAAGAATAAGTTATATTTTTTGATGAAGAAATTAGTCTATATTCAAGGTGATATTTGATCTGTATCAAATATCTATACTGTTAGTTGGTGTTTGGTTGTTTTTGTAGTTCACTGCTCTTTTATTTTCCTTCTTCACTTTAGGTTAATGCCTTTATTCAATAGTATGTTAAAGTTCATTTGTGAATTTTTTTGGTGTTTATACTAAATGTTTTTGTTTTGTGGTCATCTTGAGGTACAGATATGATATATTTATTTATTTTATTTTATTGATATGTACTTACATTGCACACATTACAAAGCTATATTTTTGTTCCCTCTGATTTTTTTTGTTTTAGTTGTCTCATTTGCTATGTTTATGTGATGTAATTTCATTGACTATTGACTAGTTAATTTTTTTTTTTTTTTTGGTTTTTGGGTCCCACCCGGCAGGGCTCAGGGGTTACTCCTGGCTCCATGCTCAGAAATTGCTCCTGGCAGGCACAGGGGACCATATGGGGCACCGGGATTCGAACTGATGACCTTTTGCATGAAAGGCAAATGCCTTACCTCCATGCTATCTCCAGGGCCCCTGACTAGTTAATTTTATTACTCATATTTTAATGTATATATAGCTGGTAAATGGTCAGTCTACTACTTTTATCTTTTCTTTATATAGACATACATTTTAAAGTGATATTTCTTTTCTCTTTTTAACTTTTTTTGCCTTTTTAGTATCTTTTATTTTCAGTATAGACGAGCAACTTAAGCACTTATTTCAATGACAATTTAGTGGAGATATACTCTTCGTTTTTAGTTTTCTGAAAAGTTCTTGGTGTCTCCTTCAAGTCTGAATCACAATTTTCATATTTGAAACATTTCCCTTTTAGCATTAAGAAAATGTGTTACTATTAAATATTCAAGCCAAAGTCAATGATAATAGAATCAATGGACCTAAACTTTAATAATCTAAACTTAAAGGGAGCTTTTATACTGGCAGTTTAGGGAGCAAAAGGTGGTGGTCTAGGATGAAGTCTGGGTCCATTAGTGGAAGGAGTTTGACACTGGTGGTGGGAAGGGCCCTAATTCATTGTATAATTGAAATTCAATTATGAAGGACTCTGTAGATCACAATTGTTTCAATAAAATAAAATTAAATTAAAAGATGTGTTATTTTATTTTTTGTGTCACTTTATTTTTTTGTTGCATAATTTTGAATGACAAAGCTTCAAAGATATTCATAATTGAGTTTTTGACATACAATGCTCCAATACCAGTCTCTTCATTGGTGTCCATTACCCTCTACCAATGTCCTAATTTCCCTTCAGCATTCAAACCTCCAGTTTGCCTCTGTGGCAGATACTTTTATCCTCCTTCATTGTCCATGTGTTCCCTTACCTAATTTACCTCACCCTTAACCAAATCCATCAATCATCTAGGCTGTTTGTAACATTGGTGCTCACTGGACTGGCAAGACTATGAACTGTGTGCAACAATCTTTGATATTAGGAGTGAAACAAATTATTGGATATGTGACTCTCAGTCTGATAGGTTTTGGAAGGAATACAATGATACTGAAATGCTGGTAATGATGATAGTAAGAAGTTCTCTGGGAAATTGATTGAAATCACACAGTGGGTCTTGCAGGACTTGTGTTGAGCGCAACATCTGTCAGACTGTGGACCAACAACATAAACCAGGTAGATAGTCAGTCTGACATGTCAGCAGACTATACTTTGAGAAGATCACACACTCTATATTCTGACTGTATGACATAGGTGGGGGCTAGTATTAGCCATCATATAAGTCTTCCAGAGTTGATTTCTGTCTTATAATGATCAAAGTTGAGTACTTCCCAGGGTGATCTCCTCTCTTTCATCAGAATTTTTTTATGTCACCTATAGCATGAAGAAAGTGTCCACCATTGCTGTTGTCAGCAAAGTTGCTAGAGGTTGTGAATATGGTAACTGTAGCCCTGTATTATTCTCTAAAGTTTCTTGCTTCCCAGGTCAACAGATCATACCTATTTAAACACATTTTATTTCCTTTGTTATAGAAGTTATATTTGTCTGGGTTTCAGACCTGCTTTTATGCATATTTCTCTCTATTTAGCAGTAGACTTATTGTGAACATGTGAACAGAGCGTATTAGTTTTGTCATCTTGTACCTTCCTATTCTTAAGCCTTAGTTCATGTAGTGTAGAAGGTAGAAATCATTATTAGATTGATGATAAAGATGATGTTATATTGATTTGGAAAATTAAGTCACTTCTACCCAGATGTGAAGGAACAGAATAGTGACTGCTTTATTTGATGCCATGAGAAAGCATGAACCACACTTGAGTTGGTAGATATGAGTTCAGGAAATAAAAGTATTAAAAAAAAAGTATTTCAAGTTTATGAACCTAGGAGACCAGGAGAACTGTGTTTTATTTCTTATGGTCCTGGAGGAATCATCAATAGTTGTCCTCAGGATCTTGTCCCTGAGATATACTGCTTCCTTTTACAAGAGGGAGTCGCTGCTGGTGAGCGAGCATTCATCCTTGGCCTGGAGATGGGTAGCAATTTTGTCTTCATATTTTATTGATTTGTCTGCCTGGAAATAAAGTGGAAAATAAAAGAACATTTTTTGGAGTGTGACAGTCATTTTTACTTTTTTTTTCTTATGAACTAAAAGGAATTATGAACTCACTTCATGCTAGAAAGTGATTGAGAGTGAGGAAAGAGAAAGAGAGGAAAATGTCACTTGGCTTTTTAGACTCTTATGGGAAGCAAAGAACTTGATAGATTCTGTGGTATAGGAAGATATAGTAATGATTAAATGAGAACACCAGGCAGTGTGATTATAGTGGTGATAGGCAGTATATAATTAGTTTTAACATGCTTCTATGTGTAGGGCTTAAAATGTATCACAATGCTGTCGAATACTAAAGAAACATGGCTAAAATGAACTGTACAACCTGTGCATTGAGAAAGAAACCAGCTGACATAACTCACTGGGGGATTAAATACATGAAATGAGGAGTTTAATAAAATTAAGGTTCTGACAAAGAAAGTGGGACTCTTTTAATATGCTTTGAAATATTTTAATTGTACTTTGGAGGAAATAATTGGATTATTCACAAAACACCCACTTGGAAAGAATTGTCTTAAATTCCATTTGCCTACTATTTTAAGGACTGACTGGTGCACATTACATAGAATTTTGTCACTTCCTAATAATCACTGTAAGAAAAACAAATCACAGAAATGCATATTTTATAGCCACTTGTTCTATTATCTCTACAATTTTATAAACTTTTCCAACAACATTCTAAAATAATTTATCTGCAAAATATGAGATTTTATTAGTATCAGGTAAATTGAAAATAATAAAAAATTTTGTTCTGTATTATCAAATGTTCATGACTGGCCTTTAATCAACTGATTTTTGGATTTTAAGATCAATTACAGTTTTATAAGGTATACTAAATATTCAAATGAGGGGCCTGGTAAATAGCATGGAGGTAAGGCGTTTGCCTTTCATGCAAAAGGTCATCGGTTCGAATCCCGGTGCCCCATATGGTCCCCCGTGCCTGCCAGGGGCAATTTCTGAGCACGGAGTCAGGAGTAACCCCTGAGCACTGCCAGGTGTAACCAAAAACCAAAAAAAAAATATTCAAATGAAATCACAAACCCAAGCTTCTATAATTCTTTTTAATAATAAATAATGAAAAGAATGAAATGTGATATTTTCCCTTTTGTTGACTATACTTTGTTATCATATTATTGAATACTTAGATAATTTATCATTACTTCAAATTAAAGTTTAATATTTTAGTAGTGTTAACATCATCTGTCCCAATTCTCCTCTCCTATCCTCCTTTAAGCTTGGTAAGTTGATATCTAGTCTCATGACCAATGGTTTATTTTCATTCAAAATTATTTGTTTTCTTGTTTTAATTCCTTTTCTCTGTTTACAGATATTAGTGAATGTAAAGAGTGCTGCAATGACTATAGGCATACATGTATCTTTTCAAAATAATCTTTTTATAGTTGTCAAGTGGTGTAGTTCTGGGTCACATGAAAATTATATATATATATATATATATATATATATTGTTTTTTGTTACACATCCAGTGATACTCAGGGGTTATTCCTGGTTATGCACTCAGAAGTTGCTCCTGGCTTGGGGGACCATATGGGAAACCGGGGTATTGAACCGCGATCCGTCCTAGGCTAGCGCAGGCAACACAGGCACCTTACCTCCAGCGCCACCGCCCGACCCCGAAAATTATATATTTTAAACATATTTTTAAGAAGTTTATCTGTAGGCTGGTCTTTCTAATAATTAATTAAAGTTCCTTTTATTTTTATTACATTTGGTCAGCACTTATAACTTCTGGACATTTTGATATATGCCATTATCACTACCACAAGGTACTATTTTATTATTTTTAATATGTTTTGTGACCAAAGTGAATTATGAATCTTTCACAGTTATATTTAAGATACATAATGACAATGAAACAGGGCCATTCCCACTCCCTGTGTTGTCCTCTCTCCAACCCTGTTCCCAGGATGTCCCATATCTCTCTCAATTTGCCTCCTGAACTGCTAGTGTAACTGCTCTCCTCTGTTTAAAGCTTGTTGTAGATTAGGTATTGATTCTATTGTCATTGACTTTGGGTTTGGTGTTTAAGTCTGATCATTTTTTATTTCCACTCAATATTCATACTACTGTTTGGTCCTGGTAACATCCATTTCCCCCCTCAATTTATGAGGCAGAACAAGATAGTTCAAGTTTTGTGGTTCTGTTGGAAAAACAAAACAAACACACAAATCCCAAAAAACTGTGTGGAGTCCATATAGAGGCTATAAATGTCAATTTAAAAGAAGAAAGGAAAAAAAAGAAGAAGATAACAAAAAACAAACAAACAAAACACCCCCAGCAACTATAAAAAAGTACAACACCAACAAAAACAACAACAAAATAACAAACACAAGAACAAAAAAAAAGTAAAAAAAAAAAAAAAAAGGAAGGAGGCTTGGTTAGGAAGGTTTTGTGTTTTTTTTTTTTTTTTTTTTTTTGCATAAGTGCAGTTTGTAATGGGGAAATTAGAAAGTGAATTCCATTGGCCTAAGCCCTAAGAGATACAGAGTTTCTCCACCCTGAAGCAAACTGTCATGGGAACAACTACAGAGACTATCATTATTCCATTTTAAGTTCTTGGCTCATTTATCAAATATTAGTTGACAGTATATTGGGAGGAATGTCTCCGGAAGTTCTATTCTGACCCATTGGTCTGAGACTCTGTCTTTGTTCCAGTACTATGCTGTTTTGATCACTATGGCTTTATAGTAAAGCTTCAGGTTAAGTAAAAAATTGCCACCCCAGTTTCTTGTTTCTCAATATGGACTTGGCTAACCTATGTCTTTTATGATTCCATACAATCTTTATGATTGATTGCTCTGATTCCTTAAAAAATGGTGTCTGCAATGGAATAAGGATTACATTGAATCTATATAGAAGTTTAGTGATGTTGATGATTTTGTTGATGTTGTTTATTCCTACCCATTAGCATGGGATGTTCTTCCATTCCCTTAGGTCCTCTTCAATTTCTTTCTGAAGCGTTTTGAAGTTTTCATGGTATATATCCTTTACTTCTCTTGTCAGGATGAGTCCTAGGTACTTGATATTTTTAGATATTACTTTAAATGGGGTTGATTTCTTGTAATCCCTTGTATGTGTACTTCTGATTCTTTGAATTGTCACATTCTCCATTCTCTACATTCTCTCCAACCCTACAAGGTTTGTTTGTTTTGTTTTTGTTATTTTTGATCACATCTGGCAGTGCTCAGAGTCACTCCTGGCTCCAGGCTCAGAAATCACTCCTGGCAGGCTTGGGGGAACCATATGGGATGCCGGGATTCAAACCAATGACCATCTGCACGCAAGGCAATTGCCTTACTCTATGCTATCTCTCCGACCCGCCGGGGTTGATTTCTTAATCTCTTTCTCCTCTGCTTCATTATTTGTATAGAGGAATGCTACTGTCTTTTGTGTATTGACTTTGTAGCTGGCCACTTTGCTGTATTAGTGAATTATTTCTAGGAATTTTACTCTAAACTCTAGGATTTTCAATATTATATCATCTGCAAAAAGAGATAGTTTGACTTCCTCTTTCTTTTCTCATTTGAATTCTTTTGATCTCCATCTTTTGTCTGAATGTTTCTTCCAACCATATTTTGCTGAGTGTTTTTCATCATGAATGTGTGTTGGATTTTGTTAAATGACTTCTTTGTATCAGTTGATATAGTGATGAAATTTTTGTCTTTCTTATTGTTGATGTGGTGTGTATGATGATGATTGATTTGTATATGTTGACCATACTTGCATCCCTGAGATAAAACCCACTTTAACATGATCTATAATATTTTTGGTCTATTGTTGTATTAAGTTTGCTAAGATTTTGTTAAGTATTTTGGCATCCATGTTCATTAGTGAGATTGGTATGTAAAAGTTTTCTTTCTTGGTGTGTCTTTGCCAGATTTGGGAATGAGTGTGATAGTAACCTCATAAAAAGAGTTAGGGAGAATTCCTGTCTTTTCAATGTTTTGGAAGAGCTTCAGGATCAATGATAGTAATTCTCAGAATGTTTGATAAAATTCACCTGTAAAACCATCTGGTCCTGGACTTTTGTTCTTGAGGAGTTTCTTAATTTCTGTTTCAGTTTCATTAGATGTGATTGACCTGTTTAGACTTTCTACATCCTCCTATTAAGTCTTGCAAGATAATATTTTTCCAGAAGCCTATAAATTTCTTCCGGGTTTTCTAACTTAACAGAGTACAGTTGTTCATAATAAGCTCTCATGATGCCTTTGAATTTTTAAGGTTCTGCTGTAATCGCTCTGGCTTGGTTAAGGATCTGATTTATTTTGGTGTTTTCCCTTTTTTTCTTTGTGAGTCTTGTTAGTGTTTTGTCTATTTTGTTTATTATTTCAAAATACCAGCTCCTGGTCTCATTGACTTTTTATATTTTTTCTTTGTTTATATGTTGTTTATATCTGCTCTGCTTTTCTTCTTCTTCTTCTTCTTCTTCTTCTTCTTCTTCTTCTTCTTCTTCTTATTATTATTATTATTATTATTATTATTATTATTATTATTATTATTATTATTATTATTATTTCTCCTCTTCTACCTGTGTTTGGGTTTCTCTGCTGCTGTTTTTCCAGGTCCTTAAAGTGTCCCTTTAAGTTGTCATTTTTCTCTTTCCTAATGTAGGCCTGTATTACTTTGAATTTCCCCCTAATTACTGAAGAGACAAATCAAGGAATCTTTTAAATTCTTCCTTGATTTCCTCTTTGATCCAGCTGTTGTTGAGCAGCATGTTGTTTAATCTCTAGGTGTTGGATTTTCTCCACATTTTCTTTTTTACAGTCAATCTTGATTTTCTTTTTACAGTCAATCTTGATCTCTGTTGCATAGTGATCTGATAGGGTACTTCTTATAATCCTTATATTTATGACTTTGTGCAAGTTAGATTTATATCCTAAGGCATGGTTTATGCTAGTGAAGGTTCCATGTGCACTTGAGAAAAATGTGTATTCCACTTTTGTGGGGATGAAGAGCCCTGTATAGGTTCATTAGTTCTAGCTTTTCTAGTTTCTCATTTTGGCTCTTATGTCTTTGCTAGTTTTCTACCTAGTGGTGATATTGGTGTGTTGGTGTCTTCTACTACTATCACATTTCCTTCCATATGTTTCTCCAGGTTTGCGAACAAACATCTTACATATTTTGCTGGCTCTAAATTTGGTGCATAAATGTTGATCAGAGTTAGTATTTTTTAGTCTGATGCTCCCCTGATCAATAAACAGTGACCCTATTTGTCTCTGAGCACTTTCTGGAGATTGAATGCGATTTCATTTGATATAAGAATGGCTATTCCAGCTTTTTTTGTTTTTCCATTGGCCTGAATGATTCACTTCCAACTTTTTAATTTAAGCCTGTGTCTATTCTGTTCTTTTAGGTTTGTTTTTTGCAGGCAGCAGACATTTGATTTTTGTTTTCTGATCTAACCCTCTACTTTGTGTCTTTTAAAGGGGGAGTTTAGTCTGTTGACATTTAAGGAAATTATTGACAGAGATAGTTGTTTAATTGTATTGTATAGGGTTGTTGTTACAATTGGGTGTTTGGATTGTGTATTTCATCTCTGTGTAGTTCATTTAGATTCTATTTGATTAGTCCAAATAGTGCAAGTTCTTTTTTATCTGAGAATGTTTTTAGCCCTCATCCCATATTAAAGAGAGTTTTGGTGGGTAGTAGACCCTAGGTTGAAAGTTTCTTTCATTCTAATAGTTTAAACATGCCATTCCACTGTCTTCTTGCTTGAATTATTTTAAATAGGAGATCTGGTTTGATCCTCATGTTCCTTCCTTTGTACTTGAGAGTTTTTCTCCCTTGTTGCTTTAAAAAAAATTCCTCTTTCTTTTTTTTCTCACTATTTGTTCTTCCCCTTTCTCTTTTTCCTCCTCTTCTGGTATTCCTAAAATTTGCACATTATTTCTTTTGCTTTTGTTCGTGAAATACCTAACGTTTTCTTTCAATGTTTTGTCTCTTATTTCTTCTTCCTTTTTTCATTTTATTCTTCTTCCTCTTCTTTTTCTCTTCTTCTTACTCCTCTTCCTCTTCTCACACTTCTCCAAATCTTCTTAATGCAGCAGAAGAGATTGGAAAAGTACTTTAAAGCAAATTATTAGACAATTATCAAACTACTCAAAACATGTAAATAGAGATAAATAGAAGTTTTTGATAAACTTTGTTTCAACAGAAACAACATAGATATCATTGGAGTCCCAGTAATCCAGGAGAGAATGTCTCTTGTTTCCTTATTAATTTCTTTGTCGTTGCTGGTTTGTAGCTTTTCTTCAAGTTCCTCTATGGGATTCCCCAACTGTGTAATTCTGCTATTATGGCTTACGAACATATTTTTTATTTCCCTTAATTCCATCTGTATGAATTCTCTCATCTTCTGTAATAGTTTTTCTTTGAGTTGGTTGAATTGTTCACCTATAGACTTCGTAATTTCTCAGGCTAGTGATTCCTTGATGTCTATCACCAAACATTATTGCCTATTTAAGGTCCATATCTATTAGGCTCATGTGTTTTGGTGGACTTGAAAACTTACTTGGATTTTTTCTCCATATAACCAACTGCTAGTGTCTTCCTTAGTTTACCCATATTTCTTTGCAATTAGAGGATTTTAAATGTTATTGGTCTGCTATATTGATTGTATTAGAAGAGATTAAAGGTTAATCTGATTTTGAGTTTGTTTTTCCTAGTTAGGTAAGCTTATCTGAGTATGATAAAGGTATTGCAAACTACTTCATTGTTTTTAGTTGTTGTTCTGTTTTATGGAACTGTGGATTATCTGAGGGGAGTGGCCTGACAATACCAATATGGTACAAATTAAAATGTCTTCTCAAAGACTTGTGAGTAAGTGCACTCTGGAGCCTGGGTGAAGAGGAGTGGGAAGTTCCCAAACCTGAAAGCTGCAAACTGGGTGGGGATGCCTGGTCGGGGGTTTTGTTTTCCTTCTGATCTGAAGGTGCCACATGGTGCTATTTTCTTGTAATTTTGATTTTAATTTTCCTAATAACCAGTGAAGATGAATGATTTTTCTTATTGATTATGTTTTCCTTGAGAAAATGTCTATTCAGTTCTCCAATTTTCTAAATAGATTTGTTTGTTTTTTTAACTGTGGAGTTCTGCCAGTAGTTTCCTCAAATTATTTTATCATTTTATTCTAATATAAATATAAATAATTTTAATATTAATTAAAATTTAGTTCCATTTTAATGAACTTTGTATTAGTGTGAGTAGGGGCTCAATAAAAAAAAAAAACAGTGTTGCATTGTGGTTAACCAGTCTTCCCAACCCATTTGTAGAACAATCTTCTCTTGCTCCACTCAATGCTACTAGGTCATTGGCATCAATGAACTATCCATACATCTTCTCTATCCGTGAATAAAGACACTGGAATTTTGATAAGTATTTTTTTTTATTTTTGGGTGAAACCTGGCAGTGCTCAGGGGTTACTCCTGGCTCTACATTCAGAAATCCTTCCTGGCAGGCTCGGAGGGTACTGGGATTTGAACCATAGTTCTTCTGCAAGCAAGGCAAATGCCTTACCTCCATGCTATCTCTCTCGTCCCGGAATTTTGCTAAGTATTGCATTGACTCTCTATAATGTTTTGTATAGGAAGGCTATTTTCACAATTTTAATTCTTCCAAGCCATGAACATAGACTGTTTTCTCATTTCCTTGTGTAATTTTCTATTTATTTGAATACTAACATCATTTAACTTTATCACTGAAACAATTTTATTAATCACAAATAATAATAAATTAGAAATTTATATAATCAAGAAGAAAAAGTAATTTTTATCATTCAGAGAATACATCAATCTCTATAATCACACATGCACGCATTTCTAATTTCCCATGCCAATATGTTTCTATAAAATATAAATTATTATATTTAAATCGAAATGGAATAAAAATGGTGTATACAAGTGACCCAGATGTAGCTTGTGGTAGAGCATTTGCTCTGTATGTATAAGGACCTGAACTTGATGTCTAGCACTGCAGAAAAATAAAATAAAACATTAAATAAACTAGAAATACACTCATTAAAATTTATGGAGTCAAATTGCCTTGATTTAATCCCAGACTTTAACTACTGTTTAAATTATCTTCAGCAAGTTATTGACTTTAGCTATAAATGGGGACTACCTAGAGATTTTTTTCCTCTAAATGGTAAAGAAGAATTTTTTAAAGTAACGTACATTTCATATAGAAGCCACTGTATGCGAATTATATTTTAAAAAATCTATTTCAAGAATCTTTGACTGGTAAGATACCAGAATTAGGTGTAGATGTATTTATTCTACAACTCTCTTTGCAGCCTTAATTACCTATACCTTTATTTCCTCATATGACCAATGTTAAAATTCTTCTAAATTATAGGTGATTTGATAAAGAAGTCTAGCATAGTTGAGAGAAAAACAGACCCATGGAAGGTTATTTTTCCCAAGAGAATTTAATCAGGTTTAAGAGTAAAATCTGTACCTGGTATTTTATATTTTACATGTATTCACAAACTATGCCTTGAATTAAATAATTTGATAACTTTGGAAAGTGTTTGCTAATTCAGAAAAAATTTAATTATTATCCTAAATTAATTACTTGAATTACTTGTGTTGCTTTACTTTCAAAGAGGCAATTTAATGAGCAGATCAAAATTTTATATATAATGTTGCTTGAAGCATATTAGAATTTTTTCCTTGCATTTATACCCTTAAAGTTAATCATCTTTTCTTCAAGCTTACACTTGCTTCTTATTATTTGTCCATAGAGCTAAAGGCAGAGGATGAAATAATGCTTTAAGACAACGAAATCTCCCTGGAGATAATTATAACAAAAATCATCCATTGCAACTTTATAATTAAGTCTTTGATGAAATGCACATGCTAAATGATTTTTTAGAGACATATTTCTTTCTGCAGTCTCCCTTTTCAAAGATGAATTCATTTAACTAAAACTAACCAGAGGAAGGAAACTGCAAGCATGCTTAAAATTTTGTGTGGAAACAATCAAGTTCTATCTTTCCTAAAATATATATTGTGCAAGTAATGGGGAACTTGGCTAGGACAAGATTGTTAGCAGAATATGACTAGAAGATCTGAACTATTTTTGGTTACTCAGTAACATTTAGCATAAATATTTTCTTACATAGAAATTATTATTTAGAGATAAAATTAAGAACTAGCTGACCTTTAATTTTGGGAACTATCTAGTTTTTAGTTTTTAAAAAAGCCCTATATTCAAAACATATAAAATATTTACTGATTTTGACTTTTTTTTGTTTTTGTTTTTTTGTTTTTTGGGTCACACCCCGCAGTGCTCAGGGGTTACTCCTGGCTCCATGCTCAGAAATTGCACCTGGCAGGCACGGGGGACCATATGGGGCACCGGGATTCGAACCGATGACCTTTTGCATGAAAGGCAAACGCCTTACCTCCATGCTATCTCCCGGGCCCCGACTTTTATTTTTTAATTTAAATATTTTACTTTATTTTTTGTTTGCTTTTGGGCCACACCCGATGACACTCAGAGGTACTCCTGATTGTGAGCTCAGAAATCACTCCTGGATTTGGGGGCCATATGGGTTGCTGGGAATCAAACCCAGGTCTGTCCTGGGTCATTCATGTGCAAGGCAAATGCCCTACCACTGCACTATCACTCCAGTCCTAAACTATTTAATTTTTAGAGATTTTTAATAAATAATATATATTTTTTTAAGCACGATGATTACATGCATGTTTGTAGTTGGGTTTCAGGGAAACTAAAAGGGAACACCTCTCCTCCCCATTCACCAATGCAACATTCCCAGCACCAATGGCTCCCATATCCCTCCTCCCCCTTCACTGCTTATTTTTCAGACTGGCATTCTTTTTCTCTCACTCACTACCATTGTCATGATAGTTGTTATTGCAGTTATTTCTCTAACTGCACTCACCACTCTTCGTGGCAAGGTCCTTCCAGCTCTCATCTCTAGTCTACCACTTTGCTATATGAATCTATTATTTCTAGGAGCTTTTTGGTAGAGTCTTTAGGGTTTTCTAAATATAGTAGCATGCCATCTGCAAACAGTGAGATATTAACTTCTTCCTTTCCTATCTGGACACCCTTGTTATTTATTTCTTGCCTCATTGCTATGGCAAGTACTTCAATTACTATGTTAAATAAGCAGAAGTGAGACGGTGGTGGCAGCCTTGTCTTGTACCAGATTTTAGGGTAAAGGCTTTTAGTTTATCTCCATTGAGAATAATACTTTCCATTGGTTTGTGATAGAAGGCCTTGGTTATACTGTGTATAGTTCTTTCCATTCCCATCTTGTTGAGGGCTTTTATCATGAATGGGTGTTAGAACTTATTGAATGTTTTCTTTGCATCTATTGATATGATAATATAGCTTTATTTTTCCTTTTATTTATATGTTGCATTAAGTTGATTGATTTATGTACGGTATATCATCCTTACATTCCTGGAATGATAAATACTTGGCCATTTTGTATGAGGTATTAAGATTCTATTTGCCAGGATTTTATAGAGAATCTTTGCATCTGTGTTAATCAGAGATATTGGTCTATAGTATTCTTTTTTTTGCAGCATCTCTATCTATCAGGGTGATAGTCTATATCAGGTATTGCTATCAGGGTGATAAAAACTATTTGGGAGTATTTCTGTTTCTTCAGGTTCCTGAAAGAGCCTGAAAAGCATTGATAGTAGTGATTCCTATTGAAAGACTTGAAAGAATTTATTAGTGAATTCATCTGGGTCTGAGCTTTTGTTTTGGGGAAGACTTTTCTTTACCATTTTAATTTCTTCAATAGTGATGGGTCTATTTAGTATGCTAGATCATCCTAATTCAACTGTAGAAGATTATAAGAGTTCAAGAATTTATCTATTTTTCCTAGGTTTTCATGTTCAGTGGCATAAAATGTCTCAAAGTAATCTTTGATTACCCTTTGAATCCCTGGAGTATCTGTAGTGATCACCCCCTTTTAATTTATTATTTGTTTTAATAAGTTTTGCTCTCTCCCCTTTCTTTGTGATTTTTGCTAGTGGTTTATCAATCTTGTTTATTTTTTTCAAAGAACCAACTTTTGCTTTCATTGATCTTTTGAATTGTTTTTTTAAGTTTTTTATTTTCATTTCATTGATTTCTGCTCTAAGCTTTGTTATTTCCTTCAGCCCACTTATTTTTGATTTATTTTGTTGATAATTTTCTAATTTTATAAGTTGTGTATTAAGTTATTTATGTAGGCCCCTTATTACTTCCTGATGTGTGTTTTCTCTTTAATTTCCAGGTGTTAAAATCTTTCTTTTTTGCCTCTTTTTAATTCACTTCTAATTTCAGTGCATTGTGATTGTACTTTGTGCATTTTAATTTGTACAATTTCTATTCTCCTGATTCTATGGAGGTATGTTTTATGGGTCAGCATGTGGTCTATCCTGAAGAATGACCTATGTGCCTTAGAGAAGAATGTGTATCCAGTTTTCTGGGGATAGTGTGCCTATATATGCCTAGTAGGCCACTTTCTTCCATTCCTCCTTTCAGAGCTAGTATGTTCTTTGTGGGTTTCAGATGGGTTGACCTGTAATGGATGACAGGGTGGTGTTGGATCTCCCACTATTATTGTATTGCTATTATTGTCTTCATTAAGATTTGTCAACTATTGTGTTAAATATTTTGCTGGTCCCTTTTTGGGTGTGTATTGTTTAGAAGTGAGATTTCTTCCTGTTTTACACATCCCTTGATTACTACAAAATATCCACCTTTGTCCCTTTTAACATTTCTAAGTCTAAAGTTTGTGTCATCTGATATTAAATGGCCACTCAAGCTATTTTTTTTAAATAATTTTAATTTTGAGCAAAGTGGATTACAAATCTTTCCCAGTAATATTTTAGGTACATAGTGACATTGAATCAGGGGCATTCCCACCACCAATGTTGTCCTCCTTCTCTACCCCTGTTCCCAGCATGCATCCCATATCCCCCTCCTTTGCCTCCCAGGCTGCTAGTATAAGTGGTTTCCTCTGTTTCTAGCTTGTAGTAGATTGGATATTTATTTGGATATTTATTCTGCTGTCATTGGCTTTGAATTTGGTGTTTATGTCTGATCATTTTTTATTTCTACTTGATTATCATATGATTATTTTGTCTTGGTACCCTCCATTATTTCTTCTACAACTTGTGAGGCAGAACAAGAGGTTAAAGTTATGTGGTTCTGTTAGAGGAAAGGAAAAAAAGGGAGGGGGCAAAAATCAAACAAGCAAAAAAAAAAACACCCAGGAGGAGTCCTTCTAGAGGTTATAAATATCAATTTAAGAGAAGGAAGGGAAAAAGGAAGAAAAACATAACAAGAATACAAAACAAATCAAACAAAAAAACCCCAAAAAGCATCTTAGCAATAAGCACCACAGCAATAAAGACAACAACCAAACAATAACTACAGTCCTGAGATAAAAACAAAACAAAGAACAAAACAAACAAAAAACCCTAAACCAAAAACAAGCAACAACGATAATAACAAAAAAA